>CM069912.1:41956742-42260742 GCA_036172215.1 Camellia granthamiana
TTAGAATTTTATGGTAGGTTCCATTGAAATTCGATTCGGAACGAATAAAGTAGAATAAAATAATCCCACTTAGTTATCTTTGACTCAAACTAATTAAGCTTCATTAGTTGAGCCTATATAAGGCCTCCACACCACCTAGACTCATATTTTCTTCATCATTTTGAGACAAAAACGTGAGGGAGAAGAGAGGAAGTGAAGAGAAGTTTAAACTCAAGGGAGGAAAGCTAGCAATTGAAAGGAATTTTGGAAATTTAACCTCCTAGCTCAAAGAATTAAGCATCTTAGACCTAATTGAACACCTAAGGTAAAAAATCAAACCTTTAGTTTTGTAATTGAGTTGGTTTATACATGAATTCAAGAGAATTGAGCTAAGAGATGCAAGAATTAAGCTTAAAAAGTGGAAAGGAAGATCAATTCGTGCATGCATGTGCATTTCATTGCATTTGAAGCATGTTTACTAAGAATTCTCTCATGCATGTAATAAATTCAGCTTAGTTGTAGGAATTCATCATGTTTTATATCCTCTTATCTCATTTGATTATGTATTGGAAGTTTTGAACCCAAGTCAATACATGCATGGTGTGTATACTCATAACTCAAGTTTGAATTTAAAGAATCCACTATAGTTCGACTTTTTTGCGCCCCCTTTCGGAAGGTCGAAAGAAAGCCCTACAGTTCGAACTCCCGTGGTTCTGAATCTAATCTCACAAGTGCAATGTGAAATTGATAAACACCAAAGAGTCTAAATTCGGCAAATCGTTTGGAAAATTGATTTTGAATCAAAAATGTCAAAATTGGACTGTTTTGCCAGATACATAGTTACCACCTAAATATTTTATTTTGGAAAAATTTAGGAAACCCATGACTCATGCCAAAGGCCACATGTCCGTCATCACTAAAGCTGCATCGCCTCAAGAACTTAGGTACAAGAGGGAAAGGTCATGAATTGAGCACCCCCGCTCGCCCGATCAAAGATCGGCCTCTACTAATCGTGATATGATTTTTATCAACATTATATGCTCTTGTTCTGGTTTATTAGGCTAACATTTACTATGTGATGCGTACATACAAGTATAGACTAGTTTGCCAGAATTGGAACAATTCAATTTCATGTTTGCTTTTTGAAAGGGTTTGATTTTGCCACTTAACAAAGTGGGCTTAAAGTTTGTGAATTTGCCACTTGACAAAGTGGGCTTAAACATTCATTCATTGAATCGTTCCAATTCAAGTAACAAGCATTCATCCACAGACATTCAAACAGTTATAGCAAGTAAGCATTTAGCCTCATAGCAAGCATGCTAGTCATGGCAGTCACTCATACTCATGTAAGTATGCTAAAGCACAAAAAACTCACTTAGCACTCCAAGCCAAGAAAATAAACTAGTTAGAAAAATGTATGTTCCTAACTATGCAATATGACTAATGCAACACATGCGATATGCAACTAATAGGCTCGGCTATTAATGTGGCATATGAATCAATTAAATTAAATAACATGCGATCTAAGCACGTATTCAAAGAAATATTGAAATGACAATGCAGTTTGAATGATGAACCAAGCCTCGGTGCATGCAATACAAGATGAATGGATGCAAGCATAAGGTATGCTAATTGAAACATGTCCCTAATCTAACCATCAAAAGCGGATAAATAAAAAGGAGAAAGACGTGGGGTTGGAAGACATACATATTATTACAATACGCTCTCACGAAGGAGAGTCTGAATGAATAAAAGCTAAGCTACACTACTTAACTAATTATTACAAAACTTGAATGAATAATTAACTAACTATCTAAGCTAATTAAATAAGAATTTAACTAGGCTAAGCTAATTAAATATTACAACACAAACTAATTAGCTACAACTAATTAAGCTAATTAAATATTACAACACAAACTAATTAGTTACAACCAATTAATTTACAATAAATAAATAATTAATTGCTAATTAAACTAATTAACTAGCTAACTAGTCCTGGGAAGCGAAGGAGGCCTATGCATGCTCGGTTTCCACCCAAAGAACATCTACTGTCTGCCCTCGAAAGCCTTTGTTTGCACAACCCTTGCACTGACTTCCTCTTCCAGAACAACTCTGCCATGCTTCACAAGCACACTGCCCAAATTCACTGGTGGCCGGCAAGCCAGAAGTGGCGGCTGGTCGGTCACCATTGAGGGGTTGTCGTCCAACACTGGTGGCCTGTCGACCAGTAGCAGTGGCCGGCCGGCCACTGATGACACACCATATTGTTTGCTGTAACACAGAGCAAACAGGGCAAAAAGAGGGTATTCTCACAGGTTGTTTGTACTGTGTATCCCTCCTTGTCATCAAAACATCTCAAAGGAGTGATACCCTTGGTCCTTAAACCATCAATTAAGTAATTTCATTGCATGATGGCTAAAGAACCAAGATGTACAAGTTTAATAAATGCACAAACAAGACCAAAAAAGACCATCACCCTATCATGCATGATCAAGGGCAATGGAGACCTTAGAAAAATTGGCACATTTCATCACTTTGAGTATGAAATGCTTCACTTTTCCTTGTGTTCAATTAACGTCCGATTGAACACACCAAAACACAACCAATTCTTATCTTACACAATTTTAATTTCAGCTTGTTTACTCATTTTAACTTACCATTCCATTCTTTAACCAATTAAGTCCATTGGTGAGAAGTCTTCTAAAGAGAAGGAAGTGTCAAACAAGGGGTAGTTTAAGGAAAGAAAGAGATGTCATGCCCTTGGTAATGAACCCCAAAAGAGGATAAAACCATTAAGCAATGAATCTCAATCTCAAGCTTAAACTATCCTAAGGTTGAAACAACCCTCAAAGCAAATAAAAAGTGAAGAAATGAGGGAGATTGCAGAGATTATAAGTGTTGAAATGAAGTGAGAAAAGCACTAAAACATGCAATCAACTCAAACAAGTGGTGCCTAAAGGCCTAAAACACCAAACTTGTGAGGATTATTGCATTAAAGGCATGCAAAATAAGACTCAAATATAACTACGAGCCAAAAATAGAGACAAAACAGTTCAAAATAGAGCCCAAAACATGCTGGAATTAAGCTACAAAAGGCTAGAAAAATAAGCTAACCCATAGAGCTAACTAGGCTAGCAAATAAGACATAAGGAGAGAAGGCTAATCCCTCCAATTTTCGACTTCAAAACATGATTTTTACCATTGAAAATACTTTGAATTCAGTGTTCAAAAGCCCAAAAAAGGGTGGTTTGAAGATGGGAAACAAAGGTGGAAAAGCCTTACAAGCAAGCAATAAAGAAGGGTGAGATACCCCCTTAACCTTAAATGGCCTAAAACACCAATTTTAGCCCACAAAAATAGCCCAAAAACAGTAGGAATAGATACAAAACAAGCATACAAAGTAAGCTTAAAAGGGAAGTAGTATACCTCTTAAAGCAAAGATGAACTTTAGTCACTAATTCAAGCCAAAACCAACTTCAAGAGCTCCAAGAAGTCTTCAAGGAACCTCAGCTCAAAGATGATCAACTTTGGTTAAGGAAGTGTAGGCAAAAGTCTAGTGTGTGTAGACTAAAATGCACAAATTTGCAAGAGAGAGAGAGAGAGAGAGAGAGAGAGAGATTTTTTGTTACAAATTTTCTAACCCTCAAAAATGGGGGAGAAGACCCCATATATATAGATAAACGTGCATTTGGCTGAGAGAAATCCCTCCCTACACGTGGAGGGAGATGAAGCCCATTGTGCCAACAGCTGGAACAGTTGTCAACAAAATATCTGTAAAAAGGTCACTAGTGGCCGTCAGGCCAGCAATGATGGCTGCAGGCCACTTAGATGGTCGGCAATCTCATTTGGTGGTCGGCAGCCACTAGAGGTTGCAGGCTTAAAAGTTTTTGTCCAAAACAGGGCACATAATGGATGGGGTTTAAAGGCTCAAAGTGTTACGCCCTGAATTTTAATTACTCGAAAACATTACCAAAAGTCTTGAATTTAGGTCTATTTTTGTTTTTTGAAAACAAATATCTATTACCCTTGAGTAATAGAAACATAATAATACATGTCCTCTGTCGCAATGAATACAACAATCATAATAATACATTCCAACTTCCACTGTGGAGCTACAAATAAATAAATACAAACATCAATGTACAATGAGATTATACATAAGAGATACATGCACTTTCTAATCCTTCAACCAATCAATCCGAATTCTCTTCCTGTAAAAAAATGAAACAACAAAGGGTAAGCACAATTGCCCAGTAGGAATCTCATAATTCTAAAACAATAACCATCAAATAGATAGAAATGATCATGCATGCAGGGTGATACCATATTTTAGGTAACATTTTGTAATTTCAAAATATCATACTTAGGGTATCTTTTTCTTGAAATTTATTTGAACATTTAGGAAAACCTTCGACCATCAAAACTATCATTTTTATCGGAAAACCATAAATCCTTTTTGGAAACAAATATGTTTAAGGAACCGTATCATTTTATATTTATTAACCCAATCCAAAATATTCCTTATTAAATTTCCATTTTAATATTCCTCTTCTTAATTCCATTTTCCCTTTTTTACTGATTGCATTTATTAATACTCCATAACCTCAAGTTCATGGTCTCTTAATACTCAAAACAACCCATATACACTCCATTCCCACCTGTCAATCCTTTATTGCTATAACTCTTTAACGTAGAAATCCAAGAACAATTACATCACATCCACATTTGCATTATTAATTATAACTCAACACATCACAAGCATAATAAACCCTTTTTTAATTCAATTTCTCAATTAATCACAAAGAAAAACTCTTAATCTTTCCTTATAGATACAAACAACTTGGTGAGTTTTTTTTTTATCACTAACCCCTTATCAAATTACCATTTCATTATCCACTCTTTTCAAATAATTTCTATATACATTTCCCTTCCATATCAAATTACACATCAAATGGTAATTTCACAAGTTTATCACAAGTCACATATATCATCACTGACCTCAACACACGTCACAACACATTCCACCTTTTGCCGACTTGATACGGCGGGATAGCGGACACCCAATTCAAAGCACATTCCACCTTTTGCCGGCTATTATACGGCGGGAAATAAACTCCCAAAAATCATTTTCTCAAAAACCATGTCTTTTTCTGAAAACCATTTTCAACTTTTTAAAACCATTCCCCCACATTTGCCGGCTATTATACGGTAGGACGTGAGCACCCAAAACATTTTCGAAAACCATCCGTTTTTCCACTTTTGCCAGATACAATACGGCAGGATTGTGTAGACACCCAAAAATCATTTTTTCACTTTCGCCAGCTACAATATGGCAGGATTGTGTGAACACCCAAAAATCATTTTTCCCTTATTCATCCAGCGATAAGCCTAGACAGGGCAATTGGGCACCTTGAATTCAAACCACCCCCATATTTACCGGCTATCATATGGACGGTCGTGGGCACCGAAAAATCATTTTTCAATTTTTAAAACCATCCCCCACATTTACTGGCTATTATACGGACAGTCGCGGGCACCGAAAAACCATTTTTCAACTTCCCGCGTGGGTACCAACCACAACACAACCCAACCCAACACAACTCAATTCAGCCCAACACAACTCAACTCCACACAACACAACATAACCCAATACAATTCACATAACACACAACAAAATTTAACACAACCATTTTAACACAAAGCTCATATCATCCATACCATTAATAATTTCTTTTCCCCCAAGTTTGGTTTCATATTATAACATAATTTAAAATATCAACATTATGAGTTCAATCGCAACTTTTACATAAATTTCTCAAATTCTTTAAAATTTCAATTAAACTTGTACATGTGTAATTTAACACCTCAATTTCATGATTCTACTATTAATTGAAGCAAAACCATTAACCATCTTCATGAGCCAAACTAGAGTTTTTAAGAGAAATTAAGGCTTTTCACAAAACACGTTTTATTCCAACTCTTCTATTACTTTTACACCCAAACTCATGACCCAAGATTATAACCCAACAAATAAACCCAACTGTCTTCAAACCTTAACCCCCAATCTCATGATTCATCACAATATGCATAAAAATGTGAACTTTTGTATTTATATAAAGAAAATACCACAAATCTATCTATAAATGAGGGTATTGAAAGAGAACTAGAAACCCCTACCTCTTGAAGCCAAGAGATGACGACTCAAAAATCAATGGTGATGAAACCACAAACTAATCGGACCAAAAGGAAACTCTTGACGAGATCTACAATCTTTCTCAAAGGACCAAGATAAAAAGTTCACTCTAGGTGAGTAGATCTAGAGATTTAAGTGAAAAAGTTTGAGTTTTAGAGAGAGAGAAGAGAACTCATGGCCTTGAGGAGAAAGGAGAGGAAAAATAATGAGAGAGAAGTGGTTAGGGTCTATTTATAGTAGTAGAAAAGTAGCCCTAAGGTCAATAAAATAATAGGCCCAAAACCCCCCAAAGGTAGGGCCCATTTGGACCCACAAATCTGAAAATAAACACGCAAGGGTCGACCCCTAGTGTGGTGGTGTTGACCCTTTAGCAAGAAAAGACAATGCTGGCAGCAAACAAGGTGTCGACCCTTAGACAGGAAGGGTCGACCCTAAATTCCAGCAACTAATACCCAGATTCTGCAATATACAAGGGTCGACCCTTCCTAGACTGATGTTAACTCTTGTGGACAGCAACAAGAGGCAGGTGTCGACACCACCAAGGCTGGTGTCGACCCTAAATTCCAACAACACTTCCAGAAACTTCACAAACAGGTAAGGGTCGACACTTAGGAAGGCTAGTGTCGACCCCAGAATAGAATTTCTAAGTTCCCAATGAACTTTTTGACAAGAACAAGCATAAACAAATAAACCCAACGAGTTTAAATCGGATCATACTCCTCCAAAACCAACATTCGACAACTCCAAAGACTCCCAAAAATAAAAATAAGGGAATTAAATACACTCTCTAATGGATTAAAGGATGCGGCTGTTACACAAAGACAGGGCATTCCGCCGAGGACTTCGGGCACTAAAACGAGCACATGTAATCATAATCATCGAGTGCATAAGAGATGACATCCAAGTCTTGAGGACGGTCAAAAATGGGGTGTCTACAGTTGCCTCTCTTTGACAAAACTCGAAAGTCATGAAATGATGTAAGTGAATGTCAAAGCCCAGAGACGACCCATTTTGACAAGGCCGAAAGACTTGGACAAACAAACAAGACAGAAAATAAATGGTTGCGCCCTTAGGCTGCCTATGTTTTCCTTTGTAAGGAATCAAACCAGCGTAGTTTTGGGACAAAATGCAAGTGAGATGAATGATATAAGAACATAACTTATGATCATGCAATGAGACTGTGCAATGAAACATTTGAATGTAAATGCAATGCAAAGAATATACCACATTTAAACAAACTGAAACAAGGTGCATCAATTCCAATCATGTAAAGAAGTAAGTAAATACATCTCGCGTGGAAAACACGAGCCAAACCACATTTCATGCAGAAAGGACGTAAGAAAATTATGCAAGTTTAACTACGCATCGCGCAAGAAAGGCGAAGGGCAATGTAAATGTCGGGCGCACCCGAGGTCTCAACCAAGATCCTAACGCGTTGCATGCGAGAGGAGGAAGGGTGGTGTGAACACCGGGCTCACCCAAATGTTTTTAACCGATTTGCAATTCTAACGCGTTGCATGCGAGAGGAGGAAGGGTGGTGTGAACACCAGGCACACCCGAATGTTTTTAACTGATTTGCAATCCTAACACGTTGCATGCGAGAGGAGGAAGGGTGGTGTGAACACTGGGCGCACCTGAATGTTTTTAACCGATTTGCAATCCTAACGCGTTGCACACGAGAGGAGGAATGGTGGTGTGAACACCGGGCGCACTCAAATGTTTTTAACAGATTTGAAATCCTAACGCGTTGTACGCGAGAGGAGAAAGGGTAGTGTGAACACTGAGCACACTCGAATGTTTTTAACCAATTTGCAATTCTAATGCGTTGCACGTGAGAGGAGGAAGGGTGGTGTGAACACCGGGGGCACCCGAATGTTTTTAACCGATTTGCAATCCTAACACGTTGCACGCAAAAGGAGAAAGGGTGGTGTGAGCACCGGGTAGACCTGAATATTTTTAACAGATTTGAAATCCTAATGCGTTACACGCAAGAGGAGGAAATGTGGCGTGAACACCAGGCGCACCCGAATGTTTTTTCCGATTTGAAAAGGATGTGACCCGAATATGGCACAAATGATTTTAACTAGAACTCCTTTAAATGAACCGTACATACAATATCGTGCATGTGTAAGAAAGAAACTTAACAAGTGCGATACAGTAAGAATGCATGTTCTATGCAAGACAAACAATCGAGATACAATGGCATGTTCCACGCGAGAAACAAAAACGGAAGCATTTTCTATGAATGATACAAGAGCAGAAGCGTATTCTATGCATGATACAAGAGCAGAAGCGTATTCTATGCGTGCTTCATAACGGATGCAAGATGCGCATGCAATACCCGTGAAATGCATATCTTACGCAAGGAAGTGAAATGCATATTCATGCAACAATGTAAAATGCATATTCTATACAACAATAGGGCAATGCATATTCATGCAACAAAACAATATGCATGTCCATGCAACAAGGTGATATGCATAATTTGACGAAAACAAATTCAGTAGTAACTTCCGATTTACCTCTCGGAAGAGTTACAATATGTTTAAAGGATATACCTCGTTCATCTTGACAAGCGACGAACATCGTGCACCGAAAACACGGTTTTGAGCTTCTATAGAGACATTCTGAACCCAGCAATGAACAATCCCTTCAATTCTTGGAAACCAAGAACACAAAACAACATTAGGACTCAGAGGGAAGCTATGGACCACCTGCCAGCCACTGGAGGAGGTTACCGGCCTTGAAGAGGCCTTGCCGGCCACCAATGTGGCCTGCCAGCCACCCGTGGCAGATTCGGGACAATTTTATCATTTTGCCTCAGGTCTTTAAGTACAGAGCTTGGGGTTTCATTTCCACACAACCCTAAGACTGAAATTTTTCCCCCTCTCTCTCTAGGCACTCATTCTCTCTAGATTTGCACTTTCTACATGTTTTCTAATGCCCCACGCAAAGTTTATTCACTAAACCCTCTTTGTTTCCTCTGTTTTGAATCGATTGAAATTTGATTTCGGTGCTTTTTCTTGGAATTTCACCACTTGAGGCTTGTTCCCCTCGAGTTTCTCTTGAGTTTTGTGCCTTTTCCCAGGCTTTGACTTTTTCTTCCACTTTCTCTCTCCTAGGGTTTACTTTTTCAAAGTTTGCCTTTTTTCCCCCATTTTTCTTCATTTTCACCCATTTTCTCATCTTCTTTCCCAAATGGTGGCCGATCTACCCCATGACGGAGCTTCGTTTGAGGTTCCACCACAGTTATCACTTCTGGTAGAGATGGAGGCCGAGCCTGAGCCCGAGATACTACCGCTAGAAGTATGCCCCTTTGATCCGATGACATACCATCCTTAGACACACGTACTACCACATGGGGGTATCAGGCACTTCAGAGAGTTTACGTGACGCGCACCAGAGGACCTCTTACTACGGGAGCCGAACTTCCATTTGTCTTATGGCCCTCCAAGGTATACACTACATTCTCATGTTCTCTTCGCTTTACATTGCATTTCTTGCTTTAATTGTATTCCTTGCTTCAACTGTATGCTTACACTGCATTTCTTGCCTTAATCACACTCTTGCACTGTATTTCTTACGCTACCTTTTCATCTGCCGGTTCTCATATCACTGTATATCATTGTTTTGACCACATGAGGACTCTTGCTCTATCAGGGGCTATGGAGCCACATCAATGAGAGACTGGTATCTAGAACTCCCCGCTGGCGTACGATACATCATTGACAAGGCGGGCTTCGGTTTATTCTGCACTGGGCTATCGCGCTATATTGCGAGTCGACCCCTTCTTAGCGCATTAGTGGAGCGGTGGTGGGATACCACCAACTCCTTCCACTTCTCCACTCCCGGGGAGATGACGATGACTCCTTATGACTTCGCCATGATCATGGGCGTACAAGTAGGGGGTAATCCGATCCCTTACGAAATGGACATGGGCGAGTGGGAGGTCGTCTAGCTATACTTATTGGGAGCACGCCCACCTCTCTTCAGGCCGGCCATGGTTTGATATAGCTGGTTCACCGAGCATTTCTAAGGGAGAGACCCAGAGACCCTAGAGGAGACTGAGCACTACGCCCGAGGCTTTTTGATGTTTCTCTTCGGTACCACCTTGTTTGCAAACAAGTGGAACACCGTAGGGCTGTATCTACTGAGCGCCCTAGTGGATTTACCTCAGGTCCGGCTCTATGATTGGAAGGAGCTGGCCTCGCCACACTGTATGGCTATATGAGCTCGACATCCCACAGGAGGGGAGACAGGGTCAGAGGCTATTGGAGAGCCTAGGAGGTATGCTTCACATTTCTGTTTTACATTTTCCATCTTAGATTTCTGTGCTTTCTGCTTGGCACTTTCTGTACACTGCATACTGCATTGTTTACATCTATACACTGCGCTTTCTGCATTACACAGTTTGCATTCTCTGTATCTATACACTCTATACACTGTACACACTTTGCTTTCTGCATCTTCACTGTATACAAATTCTGCTTTCTGCATTCTGTATTCTCTGTATCTATACACTGTATACTCACTGTTGCATTTTCCTTGCAGCTTTGGGTATATGCATATTTCCTGACCCTTGCTCCAGAGTCGGAGGTGGAGATGCCCTCCGTTGTGCCATACTCTCATTGGTACCATGACAGATGCCTGCGGAGGACCTGGGAGACCTTCTCATTCTTCCGCTGGTACTTCGACACAGTGACTGCGGCGGAGGTAACCTAAAATTCATAGCTATTTTTTCTTTATCAACAATTGACGACAACTAACAATCTGTATGTCCCCTGTTTGCAGATCGCTTGGCAGCCTTGGGTGATGATACCAGTTGAAGTCAGGGACCAGTATGCCGGTGCATGGGGGGCCTCCCCTTTTCAGTTTCTGCTGGAGGGCCTGGTGTGTCGAGCTTGGTTTCTAGGTGAGTAGTTCATGCGCTAGACCATGGGTTTACCTGAGCCAGTAGTTCCTATGCCTCCTCTAGCATCTATGAAGGCTACGGAGAGCTTATCCTTTCAGGAGATGATCCAGTTCACGGAGGGCTTGGATGTCGACTACTTCAGCGGGGAAGGGGATTATTCGATATTCATTCAGACACATCTTATGCCTCCTTTGACGGGTGTTCGTGTAGGCAGAGTAACAGGTGCCCGTATGGCAGGTAGGACCAGGGCGACGAGGGCCAGGACTAGAGGGGTTCTTCCCACTGGACAGGCTAACGGTTGACCAGAGATCCCGATCATGCTGACATGCTGACATGCTGGAGGCCGGCTGGGACGTCGTATCAGATTCTAATCGAGCCGGTAGAGGCCGGGCATAGATATGTCCGAGCTTACGACGCACCTCCGGTATGTACCATATTTTCCTCAACTTTCCACTTACTTTTCGATATTTGTTCCTTCTGGATACTGATCATTCACAACACATTTACAGGCACCCCCGGGATACACTGAGGAATTGCTCGAGCTAGTAGCTTCGTCTGAGAGCATGATACTGAAGAGGGAGGCATTGCTCAGTCTTCATGGCATTCAGGTATACTTCCCCTATTTTCTACCCGTATTTCAGCATTTTCCACACTATTATGCACATCATTCTTACTGAAGCATTGATACTCATATCACAGCATGCATTTTTCCCCTCGTCACATCACACTGATGTGTTGCACTGACACACTGTACTGTAGTTGTACTATATCTAACTCATTGCATTCCACCATTTTCATCATACTGTATCTGCGACTATACATTGTATCTGATATGCCAATACAGTATCTTTTTAGGTTTTAGCCATACCGAGAGCACCGGCGGCGACAACTGTGCCTGTACCATCACCACCTTCTTTAGCAGCAGAGAGAAGAGAGAGACGGGCCCCAGTACGCAGCCGAGAGGAGCGTCGTAGTCGAGGCCGGAGGAGCCCTTCGGAGCCAGTGTTGAGTAACGATGATGCTGAGACTAGTGACTCCGGGGAGGTAGTGATTCCGCAGTATGAGTCCTCCGAGGGTGGAGATGATGGTGACTCGAGATCTGAGAGTGGAGGTGATTCTGAGTCAGACTCTAGAGTAGAAAGCGATGATGATTCTGGTTCCGGTTCAGCATTTGAGTCAGACAGCGACGCTAATGGAGACAACTCTGAGTCTCCCCCTAGGAAGAGGACGAAGAGGGCCTCTCGAGCCTGAGATGACTGGCGTTGATTTATTGTATTTTGCTTAGTTTCTTTTTATAAGTAACATTAGCACATGTATAGCTTTAGGAAGTTCTATTTTACTTTAAAACTTGTATTCCTCTTTTGTAAAAAGCCATGATCAGAATAAAAACTCGCGATTTTTTTTGAAAAAGTGTTGTCATTTTTGCATCATGAGCACCATATATGCATGAAATGGATATGAAATTGAAATGGCCAAGAGTGTTTGATTAAAACAAGATGCTTAATCGGGTAATGAACCAACCAACAACCAAAATACAAAATGCAATATACAACTTGATAAGCAACACAACAACAACTCGATAAACAAAACAAATCAAATACAACTCGACAAGCATGTTAAAAAAAAACAAAAGGACTTAAAACAAGACCACCGAAAACACAAAAGGCAAGACAAAACACAAGTTACCTCCACTTTTCAACACATAGGTGGACAGCAAGCCAAAAGGGAGGCTACTGGCCAGAATAGGGATTTGTCGGCCACCTGTTGGCTACAAGAAATGGCCTGCCGGCCACCAAAGTGCAGAACCTCCAGATTGTTGACACTTGGCTTCCACGTACTGCCTTATCTTCTACAAAAGGTTGAGCTTCGTAGTTTCTTCATTTCAGCTGCAAATTCTTCACAAATGGAGCTATTTTTCGTCAAAAAACTCTCGGATTGGATTGTGACTTTAGACGGCTCAGAAAAGGTGAATTTTTGGAGTTTCGGCATAAATTCACTTTTCCCACTGAGCCGTTCTCCGCTTTGTTTTCTGTTCCTTCATGCCGCGGTTAGATGCTAGAACCCAATTACACATGTCTTTAGCTTTAGGAGACAAGAAATATGCTTAACAATTGAAGAATTTCAGGTGCTAATGGAATCCTGGCGCGATGAGGAAATCATATCTCAGCCCCATTTCGGCCACATCCAAGCTTTAAGACGGATGTGTGGGCTCACTCTACATGAGGCTCGATCCTTGGTTCACAACGGAGAGCTGGATATTCCCAGCCTGATCCATCGATTTCTGACGTCGGTGACCGTGGCGACCTTCTTTGGTGGGGTTTTAGGCAACACGCCCTTTGCTTGTGTATGATGGCTCATTTCCTTCTTGCCCTTAGTTTTGGCGGGTCTAGCAGTCGGCTAATTGAAGTGGCTCAAAGTTTGAAAGAAGGTAAGAGTTGCATTAGCTTGGTGCTGGCCGAGACTTTGATGGGCTTAGACGCTTTCCATCAGCGAGAGACAACCAAATTCGCCGGAAGTCCACTACTTCTGCAGGTATTGTTTCCCATCTTTTCTCATATGTGTTTCTCACATCACTCAGCACTCATGCTCTGTTTTTCTCTCAAAGCCCTTTTCTCACTTTTTCTCTCAACATACATCTCTTTATTCTTTAATCTCTCGTTTCTTTCATCCTTCTCTAGGTGTGGTTTATGGATTGCCTTGAGTACTCAACTCGAGGCTATTTTTTCTGCCAACAGCTAGTGAATTTCCTGAATGAGGGGTGGTGGTGCCATTGGATGTGCAATAGGTCTGCTGCTGATATTGCTTGGCATGCCCCTGGCTTAACCTGACCGAAATGAGCTACAGCATGACTCGACAACCTGGCATTCAGCTAATCGGCCTTATATACTATGTATTCTACTTCTCGCTCAAGTTCAAACATCAGTTTGGACATAATCAGATCTGCCCAGAAGAGGGGGTAGAATACCCGATTTCATTCCCTATCCGAGGTTCACATTTAGCTCAGTACCTCACTGCTTAGAGGACAAAAGAGCTTCTAGCCCGTGCACCTAGTTTCAGCCGCACCCTTTCTGGCGAGTGCCTGGCTTGGCTCGGAGATGAGGCACAATCTAGGCCCACTTTGGCATCAGAAGCTTCCACGAGCACGAGTGGGGGAGGCAGGAACACCTGGCTCATCTATGCCCCTAGTTTATTGCTTTGATCTTTACTTTTCAAGTTTCATGAATGTAATAAAAGCAACTTTGATTTGTATCGAGAGTTGGAGAACTTTGTATTGAAATCAATGAAATTAAAGTTATGAGCACTGAAAATTTTCCTTTTGGTCCAAAAATGGTCTAAGTTGTAAAAGGTAAAATTTGAACAAAAATCAACTTTTATCAAAACTTTTCAAAACCATTTTCAATAAGAATCACCACTTGACACACACAGAATCAATCCTCAAGATGTACAACCCGGAATCCAAAGATCACAAATTGCCTCGTGTTTGAACAGCATTGCTCAGCATTGTAACAAGCTCTTCTGTCAGAATAGAGATCACAATCGAACTTTCAGGTAAAGAACAGACAAAGATGACCTGATCAGACACGCCGAACTTCAGCATGAAGTTGCCTATATATCCCGAAGATGGGAATCAGGGCTTATGTAGTTCGGTTTGGGTTCACTTGAGTATTAACTCTCTCATTTTGCGCTCTAACTTTTGCCAAGGCCGCCCTTTAGGATTTTCAACCTTGCGAGCTCAGTTTTTCTTCATTTCTAATTTTTTGTGTTCGAACTTTTGCCTAGGTCACTCTTCCGGGTTTTCGGCCTAGCGAGCCTCTCAAGGATAATATTTCTTCAACTTGTCTATGTTGATTGGTTGGGAAAATTTTAGGCCATCCAGGTCCATGAGAATAACAGCTCTACCCAACCAAATAGTTTTGATGATGTAAGGACTAGTCCAATTAGGTCTGAACTTGCTCCTAGGATCATGGATAGGAGCTCGGTTGTCTTTCAACACCAAATCCCCCTCTTTGAGATTCCCGGACTTAACCTTCTTGTTAAAAGCCCTCGTAATCCTACGTTGATAAACTTGAACATGGTACAATACTTTCAGCCTTCTCTCATCAAACAACATCAGTTCTTCAAACCTGCTCTGCTACCAGTCTGCCTCTGCTATTTGACACACAGCTATGACTCGAAGTGATGGAACTTCTATCTCAATTGGCAGAACAGATTTCATTCCATAAACAAGAGAATAAGGAGTTACTCCTGTAGACATCCAGATTGAAGTTATGTAGCTCCAGAGTGCGAATGGCAATTTGTCTGGCCAGTCCCTGTAGGTCTCAACCATTTTCTACAAAATATGCTTAATGTTCTTGTTGGCGGTCTTAACAGCTCCGTTGGTTTGCGGTCGGTATGTAGATGACTTATGAAAAGCCACATTGTATTTCTCCAACAAGTTGATCACTTCTTTCTTGAAATGGGAACCATTATCTGAAATGATCTCGTTTGGGATCCCATAACGGCAAATGATGTCGTTTCGGATGAATTTAGCCACATGCGCTGCTTTCAACACTACGTAGGACTGAGCTTCCACCCACTTTGTAAAGTAATCAATTGCCACCAGAATGTATTCATGCCCATTCGACCCTTTCAGTGTGATTGTGCCAATGACGTCTATTCCCCAGACTGAGAAAGGCCAAGGTGAAGTCATATTGTACAGCTTTGACGGCGGGATATTCATGCAGTTAGCATGAATTTGGCATCTGTGGCATTATCAAACAAAACTAATACAATCCTCCTCCATAGTAGACTAGTAGTAATCTTGCTTGAGAATCTTCCAGGGTAACATTACTCCGTTCATGTGCGCTCCGCACTTTCCTCCATGAATGGCCTCCATTAGGCGCTTGAATTCCTCTACTTCGACACACAACTTGTGCATTCCCAGATGACCCCTCTTGTACAGTTTAACTCCGCAGATGATAAATTGAACAGCCATCTGCCGTATTGCCCTCTTGTCTATGGCATTTGCCCTGGGTGGATAAACCTCATTTTCCAAGAAGTTCCAGATATCATAGTACCAAGGGTTTTGATCTTGCACTTTATCTATTGCGGCGATAGTCTCGTAGGCCGGCGTATATCTTTGCTCAATGATGATCGGACGCATCCGGACTCCAAGCAGGATGTCTATCATAGAAGATAGAGTTGATAAGGCGTCAACGAACTTGTTGTTCTCTCTTAGTAGATGTGTGAAAGTCAGCTTTTCAAACCTAGGAATATTGTGCCATTGGAATTGGCGAGTAATTTCTTCTTGGACTAGATGCAGAAGACTGTCCTTGACTAGATGCAGGTGAAATAAAGGGTGTTTGCTGAATAAGTGAATTATGCCTAACTCTTCTCCGTCTCGTAACTGGTGGGAGTGAAGCAAACACAGGCTGCCCCCTAACAAGATCTCCGGAACTGTAAAGTCTCCTAACATGGGTCCAGAGTGCTCGGGGGATATCCGAACTGTCCAAAGCAATTGTGATAAACTACCTAGTAAAAAGAAATAAAGCAAAAGGGAAAGCAAAATCAAAAACCGCACAGCACCTCAACTCAGATGTGAACAACACACAGTTGTAATCAAAAGCTATAGAACTGCACTCAACACTGACTTCTGCCCTCAAATCTAATACCCAAACTTGTAACTGATACGCACAGTCCTGTAGAGTTTCACTCTAAAAGCACATACCAGTTAAATGAGAGCCAAAACACCCCTATGAGAGGGTAAGGTTACATTGTCCTAGTTTCGTCAGGAACTAGGGTTGAATATTCAAGCAAAGTGGTTTCATACAATCCTGCATTCGGGTGAGTATCCTGTCCTAGTTTGGAACAGTCTCTACGGCTTTCGATATGCAACTAGGCCAAATGGTCAAAAAGGGTACCTCAGCAAGACTACCTAATATACCTCTCACACCTAACACCGAGAAGTGAAAAGAGAATCAAACGGTACAATGGTAATCCAGATCCAAGGGTTGTGTTCCCATCGGGGCAGAACCTGCGACCGGTCAGCCTTTTGGCAAGCTTTTCCAAGCAAGCCTCCGGCAAACCGTCCATGAATAGCAGATGACAAACACAGTGACTTAGGTACACCAATGCAAATGCAATGCAAAGAAACACATAAGTATAGATAAAATTTCATATCATAAGTTTGAGTCAAGTTCTCTAAATCCTCAGTAGAGTCGCCAGAAACTGTAGCTCGATTTTTTCGCGCCCCCCTTTCGGAAGGTCGAAAGAAAACCCTACAGTTCAGACTCCCGTGGTTCTGAATCTAATCTCACAAGTGCAATGTGAAATTGATAAACACCAAAGAGTCCAAATCTGGCAAATCGTTTGAAAAATTGATTTTGAATAAAAAATGCCAAAATTGGACTATTTTGCCAGATACAGAGTCGCCACCTAAATATTTTATTTTGGAAAAATTTAGGAAACCCATAACTCGTGCCAAAGGCCACATGTCCATCATCACCAAAGTTGCCTCAGATCGGGAACTTAGGTACGAGAGGGAAAGGTCATGAATTGAGCAACCCCGCTCGCCCGATCAAAGATCGGCCTCTACTAATCATGATATGATTTTTATCAACATTATATGCTCTTGTTTCGATTTATTAGGCTAACATTTACTATGTGATGCGCACATACAAGTATAGACTAGTTTGCCCTAATTAGAACAATTCAATTTCATGTTTGTTTTTCGAAAAGGGTTTGATTTTGCCACTTAACAAAGTGGGCTTAAAGTTTGGGAATTTGCCACTTGACAAAGTGGGCTTAAACATTCATTCATTCGTTGAATCGTTCCAATTCAAGCAACAAGGCTTCATCCACAGGCATTCAAACAATTATAACAAGTAAGCACTTAACCTCATGGCAAGCATGCTAGTCATGACAATCACTCACACTCATGCAAGTATGCTAAAGTACTAAAAACTCACTTAGTACTCTAAGCCAAGAAAATAAACTAGTTAGAAAAATGCATGTTCCTAACTATGTAATATGACTAATGCAACACATGCGATATGTAACTAATAGGCTCGGTTATTAATGTGGCATATGAATCAATTAAATTAAATAGCATGCGGTCTAAGCATGTATTCAAAGAAATATTGAAATGACAATGTAGTTTGAATGATGAACCGAGCCTCGGTGCATGCAATACAAGATGAATGGATGCAAACATAAGGTATGCTAATTGAAACATGTCCCTAATCTAACCATCAAAAGCGGATAAATAAAAAGGAGAAAGACGTGGGGTTGGAAGACATATATATTATTACAATACACTCTCACGAAAGAGAGTTCGAATGAATAAAAGCTAAGCTACACTACTTAACTAATTATTACAAAACTTGAATTAATAATTAACTAACTATCTAAGCTAATCAAATAAGAATTTAACTAGGCTAAGCTAATTAAATATTACAACACAAACTAATTAGCTACAACTAATTAATTTACAACAAATAAATAATTAATTGCTAATTAAACTAATTAACTAGCTAACTAGTCCTGGGAAGCGGAGGAGGCCTATGCATGCTCGATTTCCACCCAAAGAACATCCACTGTCTGCCCTCGAAAGCCTCTATTTGCACAACCCTTGCACTGATTTCCTCTTCCAGATCAACTCTGCCATGCTTCACAAGCACACTGCTCAAAATTCACTGGTGGCCGGTCGGCCACCATTGAGGGGTTGCCGTCCAACACTGGTGGCCTGCTGGCCAGTATCAGTGGCCAGCCAGCCACTGATGACACACCATATTTTTTGCTGTAATAGAGAGCAAACAGGGCAAAAAGAGGGTATTCTCAATGGTTGTTTGTATTGTGTATCCCTTTTTATCATCAAAACATCTCAAATGAGTGATACACTTGGTCCTTAAACCATCAATTAAACAATTTCATTGCATGATGGCTAAGGAACCAAGATGTACAAGTTTAATAAATGCACATACAAGACCAAAAAAGACCATCACCCTATCATGCATGATCAAGGGCAATGGAGACCTTAGAAAAATTGGCACATTTCATCACTTTGAGTATGAAATGCTCCACTTTTCCTTGTATTCAATTAACGTCTGATTGAACACACCAAATCACAACTAATTCTTATCTTACACAATTTTAGTTTCAACTTGTTTACCCATTTTAACTTACCATTCCATTCTTTAACCAATTAAGTCCATTGGTGAGAAGTCTTCTAAAGAGAAAGAAGTGTCAAACAAGGGGTAGTTTAAGGAAAGAAAGAGATGCCATGCCGTTGGTAATGAACCCCCAAAAGATGATTAAACCATTAAGCAATGAATCTCAATCTCAAGCTTAAACTATCCTAAGGTTGAAACAACCCTCAAAGCAAATAAAAAGTGAAGAAATGAGGGAGATTGCAGAGATTATAAGTGCTAAAATAAAGTGAGAAAAGCACTAAAGGCCTAAAACACCAAACTTGTAAGGACTATTGCACTAGAGACATGCAAAACAAGACTTAAATGCAACAATCAGCCAAA
The DNA here is from genome assembly GCA_036172215.1 of Camellia granthamiana. Classification (NCBI taxonomy): domain Eukaryota; kingdom Viridiplantae; phylum Streptophyta; class Magnoliopsida; order Ericales; family Theaceae; genus Camellia; species Camellia granthamiana. The sequence continues at coordinate 41,976,337 of CM069912.1, forward strand.
AACAGAGACAAAACAGTTCAAAATAAATCCTAAAATATGCTGGAATTAAGCTACAAAATGCTAGAAAAATAAGCTAACAAATAGAGCTAATAAGGCTGGCAAACAAGACACAAGGAGAGGAGGCTAACCCCTCCAATTTTGGACTTCAAAACATGATTTTTACCACTGAAAATACTCTAAAATTCAGTGTTCAAAAACCCAAAAAAAGATGGTTTGAAGGTGGGAAACAAATGTGGAAAAGCCTTACAAGCAATGAATAAAGAAGGGTAAGATACCCCCCTAACCTTAAATGGCCTAAAACACCAATTTCAGCTCACAAAAATCGAGTTTTTTATGGCCCCAAAACAGTCCAAAAACGGTAGGAATAGATAGAAAAACAAGCATACGAAGTAAGATTAAAAGGGAAGTAGTATACCTCTTGAAGCAAAGATGAACTTTAGGCACTAATTCAAGCCAAAACCAACTTCAAGAGCTCCAAGAGGTCTTCAAGGAATCTCAGCTCAAAGATGATCAACTTTGGTTAAGGAGGTGTAGGCAAAAGTATAGTATGTGTAGACTAAAATGCACAAATTTGCAAGAGAGAGAGAGAGAGAAAGATTTTTTGTTCCAAATTTTCTAACCCTCAAAAATAGGGGAGGAGACCCCATATATATAGATAAACATGCATTTGAGAGAAATCCCTCCCTATAAGTACAGGGAGATGAAACCCATTGTGCCAACAGTTGGAACAGCTATCAACAAAATATCTGCAAAAAGGTCACTGGTGGCCGGCAGCCTCATTTGGTGGCCGATAGCCACCAGGGGTTGTAGGCTTGAAAGTTTTGGTCCAAAACAAGGCACATAATGGATGGGTTTGAAGGCTCAAAGACAGGGCATTCTGCCGAGGACTTCGGGCACTAAAACGAGCACATGCAATCATAATCATCGAGTGTACAAACGATGACGTCCAAGTCTTGAGGACGATCAAAAATAGAGTGCCTACATCCACTTGCTTTTGGGCCTTGATTTGGAGTAATGATTCATAATTCATGATGTTTTGTAAGTTTACAAGAGTTTCCTTAAGTTTTTGGCCCAAGAAAACATAATTTATAGCTTTGGGATTGAGTTTGAAGCTTGGAAGTAATTCTGGAAATTCTAGAATTTTGCTTCCATGCTCGAGCGACAAATCCGGCACTCGAGTGACCACCTTTATTTTTGCACTTCTTCTTGAGCGACCAAAAGTCCGCTCGAGCGTAAAATGCATGCTCCCAAAAGTTTGCATATTTTGCAGACCACTCGAGCAACAAAAGTTGCGTTCGAGCGACAAAAGTTGCGCTTGAGCGAGAGCATGAGTCTCACGCTCGAGCGAGCATTAAGTGGAAAAATCAAGCAACCAGCACTTTTGCAAAGTTTATAGACCGCCTGAGCAAAGGAATGTGCGCTCGAGCGACCACTCGCATTTTGCATGTCCGCTTGAGCGAAGAAAGCTGCGCTCGAGCGAGACCCCTGTTTCCAGTATTTCTAACTAAGTGTTTTCAAATGCATTTTTGCATCCTTATTACATCCTAGGCATTCCTGAACCGAGATTAATACACAATAATGAGAGTAAAGGCTAAAAATACACTAAGAACAAATGAAACAAGTTATGTACAATCCAAGCGTGTGTTCCAGTATATGTTGTTGGAACAATCTTTTGTGTAAATAAAATAAAATTGAAACAAAGTCAAACAAATAAATAAATAACGTACCGAATTTATTTATCGAACTGAATTAAAAATTCAAAGACCAAATCGAGTGTGAGACACTTTGTCCTTAAGACAGATTCGCCCCGCTACGGTGCTTACGGTTAAGTGGCGTCTATCTCCCAGGATACAATGATCTTCACAAATTGTAGTAGCACTCCAAACAATTTGTTCGGCGAACCAAACCTGTGTTCTAACTCTCTGAATTTTATTCTAAAACTAAAATGAAGAATAATGCATCAAAGATTGAAAACTGGACAGCAAGAAAATATTTCAGATTGAATTTTTTTGGGCCTCAAGACTGCTGGAAAATGGCTGGTAATTCAAAATGAAAACTGGACAGATCTTGAATCTATCCGAATTTCAACAACCCTCTGGACAGAATTTTGGATGTATTTTTATCAACCCAAAATCTGCTGGACCAAGTCTAGTATAAATAGATCCGAACAGGTACACAAAAGAAGTGAACATGTGCAAACCAGAACTGAACAGATAACTGCTGGAAATGTAGATCTGTTTGAATCTGTTCAAACAGTGCAGTTTCGGACTATAACTACTGGGCAGTTGTAAGCAGTTAATCTGTTACAAAATTCGGACTGAAGGAGGCTCAAGTGTTGGACAAAAATTTGAAATTCAAATTTGAATTAAATTCCCACAATAATTTTTTTGAAAAAATTCAAATGAATTTTGTCCAAAAAATTAATATTAGAACCGACCCGACCCCCGACCCACAACCTACACCCGCGCCGGCACGGCGGCGCGCGTGCGCGTGTGTGGTGGTTTGGGCTAAGGTTCACTTTGTCCATAACTCCTCCATTCTACAAACTTGGGGTGCCCCTTGGGGCCCAACCCAAGTGTTGTAGGCTAGAGCTTATAAACTCAACAAAACTCTCTTAAAGTTTCAATGTGGGACAACCCTTTCCAAAGAAACCCACATTTACTTCCTTAAATTTCCTATTCCACGAACCCGAAAACGACGTCATGTTCCCATTCACTCATAAATGGTTTTGACGAACCGTCTTCACCGTATGACTTGCCACGCGACAAGGAACACTTCACCTCTTCGGACCCGGCCTAAAAGATGTACGGGGCCCACTCAATTTTAGGCTCAAAGTCGGCCCAAAATAAGCCTATATAAACCATTTTTTCCAACAATCCCCCACATGAATGGAATTTGACGGAGAGAAAATGCAACGACATGATCTAAATACAGAGAGTACAGAAATTGGAAATATTCTGCAAAGGATAGGTAGCTTTTGGCTTTGAACCTTCCCTTGTGAGACACTATCGGATTTACTAGCTAACCAGTGAACATGATGTTTTGAACTATTCAGCCGTTTGTGTAAACCAAGACAATAGAACTCACACATTATATCCCCAGACACAGTTTAGTTCTCACTATTGTGTTCATTTTGGCCCTGAACAACCTGGTCTTTCATGAGTGCTCTAGAGAATTATAGCCCTTTACAAATCTCATAGAATCCGCCCAATTCACACTCATATAGGTGATTCTTATGAAGAGTATCCTGCCATACTCCACTAGGTTTACCTAGATATAAGAATTATTAAAATTTTACTTAACCTCAAACGCTGCAGACATCACTATTTCATCAAAGAAATGGGTAGGAGTTAGACTCCCCAGTGATCCTTCTGAGTCATTCACAACTCGGTTGTCCCTTTGAACCTAGATCTTGGGATCTCCAGTCAACTAGGTTGGATTGCCGTTGTGGTAACTCTTATTTAATAGGCTTCAGTCACATTCCCCTCGATGAATTCTCAACTAACTCTCTTGCTAACCCTTTGGTTAGTAGATCCGCTATGTTGTCTTTAGACTTCACATAATCAATGGAAATAATTCCATTAGAGAGTAGTTGTCTTACGGTATTATGTTGACGACGAATGTGTCTAGACTTACCGTTATACATATGACTCTGTGCTCTACCTATTGCTGATTGACTATCGCAATGTATGCATATAGCAGGCACCGGTTTTGGCCATATTGGAATATCTTCAAGGAAGTGGCGAAGCCATTCTGCCTCTTCCCCTGCTTTGTCTAAAGCTATGAATTCTGATTCCATAGTAGACCTAGCAATACAAGTCTGTTTGGAAGATTTCCAAGATACAGTCGCCCCACCAAGAGTAAAGACATACCCACTGGTGGACTTTGAGTCTCTAATATCCGATATCCAATTTGCATCACAGTATCCTTCAAGTACTGCTGGATATCTAGTATAATTCAGCCCAATATTACGAGTAAATCGGAGATACCTTAGAACCCTTATAATAGCTTTCCAGTGTTCTACTCCCGGATTACTCGTATATCTACTTAATTTACTTACTGCATAAGCTATATCTGGGCAAGTGCAGTTCATCAAGTACATTAAGCTTCCAATAATTTGGGCATACTCTAATTGAGAAATACTTTCCTGTACATTCTTAGAAAGATACAAATTAACATCTACAGGTGTTCTAGCAAGATGATCATCATCTTTGCTGAATTTGTCAAGTATTTTCTCAATGTAATGAGATTGTGACAAAGCATAACCTTCTGATGTTTTGGTAATTTTCATACTAAGAATTACATCAACAATGCCCATGTCCTTCATGTCAAAATGTTTATTCAACATTTTCTTGGTTGTTTTAATCATGTCATTATTACTACCAATGATGAGCGTATCATCTACATAAAGACATACAATGACATAACCTTTATCTGTGTTTTTAATATAAACACATTTGTCACACTCATTAATTTTAAATCTATTTGACATCATTGCCTTGTCAAATTTCTCATGCCACTACTTTGGCGCTTGTTTTAAACCATATAATGATTTAACCAATTTACACACTTTCTTTTCTTTTCTTGGAACAGAAAAACCTTCTGGTTGTTCCATGTAAATTTCTTCATTTAACTTACCATTTAAGAAAGCTGTTTTCACATCCATTTGATGAATTTCTAAATTGTATAAAGATGCAATGACAATTAGCATTCTAATGGATGTTATTCTAGTAACCGATGAGTATGTTTCAAAGTAATCAAGACCTTATTTTTGTCTAAAACCTTTGACCACAAGTCTTGCCTTGTATTTGTCAATTGATCCACCCGCTTTCATTTTTCTTTTGAAAATCTACTTGTACCCAAGAGGTTTACAACCTGGTGGCAAATCCACCAATTCCCAAGTGTGATTTTACAAGATGGATTCAACTTCATTATTGATAGCTTCTTTCCATAAAGGAGCTTCAGGATTGGATATAGCCTCTTTAAAAGTTAAAGGCTCATTTTCTAACAAAAAAGTTAGGAAATTTGGACCAAAAGATTTTGAGGTTCTAGCACGTTTACTACGCCTAAGTTCCTCTTCCTCATTTTGATCTAACTCTTGTTCTTGATCATGTTCTTGATCCTGACTAGTAATAGCATCATGAGATCTCTTATTGTTACTAGTCTCTTGTCTAGTCTTATTTGGAAATACATGTTCAAAGAATGATGCATTTCGAGATTCAATAATAGTATTTACATGCATTTCGGAATGTTCTGATTTATGAATCAAAAACTGATATGCACTACTATTCTTAGCATAACCAATGAAAATGCAATCAATGGTCTTAGGATCTATTTTAGTCTTTTTAGGACTAGGAATAGCCACTTTAGCCAAACACTCCCACACTTTTAAGTATTTGTAGGATGGTACTCTTCCATGCTACATTTCATAAGGTGTTTGATTCACTTTCTTTCGGAGTACTTTATTTAAAATATAGTTAGCAGAAAGTATTGTTTCCCCCCACAAGTTCTGAGGTAATCCACAACTGATTAACATGGTATTCATCATTTCTTTTAAAGTCTTATTTTTCCTTTCAGCAATTCCATTTTGCTGAGGTGAGTAAGGAGCGATGGTTTGATGAATTATTCCATGTTCTTTACAAAATTCACCAAAAGGTGATTCATATTTACCACCTCTATCACTTCTAAGTTTCTTAATTTTCTTACCAAGTTGATTTTCAACTTCATTCTTGTATTGAACGAAAGTTTCCAAAGCTTCATCCTTGGTTCGAATTAAATAAACATAACTATATCTAGTATAGTCATCTATAAAAGTGATAAAATATTTTTTCCCACCTCTTGTTTGAATTGATTTAAAATCATAAATGTCACTATGAATTAATTCAAGTGGTTCCGTACTTCTTTTAATTGAATGAAAAGGAGTTCTAGATAATTTTGCCTCAATACAAATTTCACATTTATGATTTGAATCAATATCAAATTTAGGTAAACATTCCATATTAATTAATCTACGTAAAGATTCATAATTAACATGTCCTAGTCTACCATGCCATAAATTTGAAGACTCAAGCAAGTAAGAAGAAGATGTATTATTATTAATAACTGAGGGTACAACGGTCATTACATTTAACTTGAAAATGCCATCAGACATGTAACATTTTCCTACATACATCCCGTTTTTGGTAAGTACAAACTTGTCATTTTCAAAAACTAGCCTAAACCCATTCTTACTCAACAAAGATCCGGAAACAAGATTCTTGTGAATGTTCGGTACATGCAACACATTGTTGAGAGTGAGTTCCTTTCCAGATGTCATTTTCAGCATAATCTTTCCTTGTCCTTCAACTTTAGAAGTCAAAGAGTTGCTCATAAAAAGGTGTTCACCATTGTCCACTGTAGAATAAGATGTGAACATCTTTTTGTCGGCACAGATATGGCGAGTAGCACCAGTGTCCACCCACCACTCTTTAGGATTTCCGACAAGATTTGCCTCGGAAACAACTGCAGAAAGATTTATGACATCTACACCATTGAAAATTTCATCCATTTCGGTCATTTTGGCTTTAGCAACCTTTTTACTTGATCTTCCTTTGCCTTTACGTTTGTAACGACAATCTTTGGCCCGATGTCCCTCTTTGTCACAGATGTAACATTTGCCATTAAATTTATACTTCTTAGTTTCTCCTCCTTTAGATAGCATTTTCTTCTGTCATTTTTTAAAAACAGTTCCTAAGAACTTTTCTGGTTTTTCACCATGATTCACTGGCACAGTCTCAACATAAGAAGAGGTTGGCGTAATGGCAATCACCATATCAGTACTGGTTTGAACATTAGTTTGACTAGTTTTAGTAGCCATAAATTCTAAATTATAAAATAAAATTATAATTAGAATTTTATATTACACAAAAAATTTAAACCAAAAAACACAGAATTTTTAAATTCTGTAAAAATAAAAGAAACAAGAATTGTAACTTTTATTTCTAATTAATTTGAAAATAAAATAAAATTTTATTTAAACAAATTAAACCAAAACTACAGAAATAAATTTTGAATTTTTAAATTCTGTAAAAATAAAAGAAACAAGAATTGTAACTTTTATTTCCAATTAATTTGAAAATAAAATAAAATTTTATTTAAACAAATTAAACCAAAACTACATAAATAAATTCTGTTAAAATAAAAGAAACAAAACAAAATGTAACTTTTATTTTCAATTAATTTGGAAATAAAATAAAATAAAATAAAATTTTATTTAACCAAATTAATTCCACACAGAAAACTAATCCAAATTCACAGAATTAAATTCTGTAAAAATAAAAGAAATAAGAATGTAACTTTTATTTTCCAATTAATTTGGAAATAAAATAAAATATAATTTTATTTAACCAAATTAATTCCACACAGAAAATTAAATTTCTGTAACACTTCAATAATTAAAATACTGAAACAAAATTTTAATTAATGAAAACTTAGAAAATAATTTCTAAAATCCAAAATTAATTTCTGAACAAATTCCACAAAAATATATTCTGAATTGTTAATGACACCAGTATATTACTACTAGTTGTCAAAGAAAATAGACAATATATTACTACTATCTGTCAAATAGCATATAATCATTATTTGTTTTTCCAACCAGAATATTATTTTGTAAATCCACAGAAAATAATTTTTTATAAACAAAGAATGAAAAAAGGAAAACAAACGAAAAATTCTGTAAACAGAATAATTTGAATCTGTCTTAAGATTATTGGAACAATCTTTTGTGTAAATAAAATAAAATTGAAACAAAGTCAAACAAATAAATAAATAACGTACCGAATATATTTATCGAACTGAATTAAAAATTCAAAGACCAAGTCGAGTATGAGACACTCTGTCCTTAAGACAGATTCGCTCCGCTACGGTACTTATGGTTGAGTGGTGTCTATCTCCCAAGATACAATGATCTTCACAAATTGTAGTAGCACTCCAAACAATTTGTTCGGCGAACCAAACTTGTGTTCTAACTCTCTGAATTTTATTCTAAAACTAAAATGAAAAATAATGCACCAAAGATTGAAAACTGGACAGCAAGAAAATATTTCAGACTGAATTTTTTTGGGCCTCAAGACTGTTGGAAAATGGCTGGTAATTCAAAATGAAAACTGGACAGATCTTGAATCTGTTCGAATTTCAACAACCCTCTGGACAGAATTTTGGATGTATTTTTATCAACCCAAAATCTACTGGAACAAGTCTAGTATAAATAGATCCGAACAGGTACACAAAAGAAGTGAACAGGTGCAAACCAGAACTGAACAGATAACTGCTGGAAATGTAGATATGTTTGAATCTGTTCAAACAGTGCAGTTTCAGACTATAACTATTGGCCAGTTATGAGCAGTTAATCTGTTACAAAATTCGGATTGAAGGAGGCTCAAGTGTTGGACAAAAATTTGAAATTCAAATTTGAATTAAATTCCCGCAATAGTTTTTTTGAAAAAATTCAAATGAATTTTGTCCAAAAAATTAATATTAGAACCGACTTGACCCACAACTTGCGCCCGACACGGCTCGGCCAGACGGCGGCACGCGTGGTGGTTTGGGCTAAGGTTCATTTTGTCCATAACTCCTTCCTTCTATAAACTTGGGGTGCCCCTTGGGGCCCAACCCAAGTGTTATAGGCTAGAGCTTATAAACTCAACAAAACTCTCTTAAAATTTCAATGTGGGACAACCCTTTCCAAAGAAACCCACATTTACTTCCTTAAATTTCCTATTCCACGAATCCAAAAACGACGTCATGCTCCCATTCACTCATAAATGATTTTGACGAACCGTCTTCACCGTGTGATTTGCCACGCGACAAGGAATACTTCACTTATTCGGACCCGGCCCAAAAGACGTACGGGGCCCACTCAATTTTGGGCTCAAAGTCGGCCCAAAATAAGCCTATATAAACCATTTTTTCCAACATATGTAACTATTATGTATTGATGTAGGTCATACGCCGTAAACCATTTAATTTGCCTGCTCTGTCTGTCCGCACCCAGAGCCATCTGTGAGTAATAACTTAGTAAAGTTATGTTCACCTTTATTTATTTTTTGTATGATGAAATAAGATATGTTTTCTAAAATGTTATGTTCTGTATAATAGTATCTTCAATTGTCAAACTATAGAGACCGTTAATGTAATTCGTCCTATAATAAATCCTCAAATGTAAATAGGTCGAATTACCAACGTGGACATCAAAATTGGCCTATTAAATAAACTCTCACGTTCATCAACTAAACAATTTAGATCATTAAAAAAAATTCATAAAAAACTTAACACCCTCCAATTTAAATAATCAACTAAGAAGAAGCCTAGTCCCAATTTTTAATAGAATGGGAGCTTTGGACGGTCCAACAATGGCCACTAGAGAATTGAGTTGACATGCTGTAAGTGCATTCCGAATTCATCTCATTGATTCGAATTCATATAAATGAAATTAAATAAATTAAAAATATCAATAGTCACAAAATTAAATTATATTTACTTTTAAAAAATCTATGATCTATTCTTTGAAATCTAACTTTACGTTTATTTTTTTTTAAAAAAAGAAAGATAATTGTGATTCAATTGTATAGATTATGAATGTTCAATCAACTTGATTTTTAAAAATAATACGCTCAAAGAACAGTAAAAAAATAAAGAATTTCAATCACCGACATGGACCTAAAGTGTGCCCACAACCTTTTAACTGAACCCTCCAATCCTAATTATTTGACTACAAAGAAGTTGGTCCCTTTTCATAATAAAAGTTAGAGCAGAAGACATTTATAAAACATTTTTGACCCTCTTTATTTATTTATTTCCAATGTAAATTAATCTAGTTTTATTGAAAACTCTTTAAACCTCTTGTAAATTGGTTTTTCATGTTGAAAAATGGACAAAATGAAATTGTAACACGTTATTGATTTCAATTACTCAACCAACAAAATCCAATAGTTCCATTCGATACTAAATTTTTATGGGAAAATTACAATTTGGTGGAAGTCTTCCCCCCCCCCCCCCCCCCCCACACACACACACACACACACAAATTCAAATTAGTGGTAAATGTTATCAACTTTAATAATTAAATTGATAAATTTTTCCATAAATTTGTAAATATTTTATGAAGATTTCACTGATTTGTAATTTTTTCAATTTTTATTTAACCCCAAACTAAACTAAATTGATTATACCCCTAAACAAAGCACTATTACTCACACACTTGTGAAAAAAAAAAAAAGAAAAAAAAAAAGAAGACATTTTCTAATTAGTTATCATTTAAAATTTGATTGTGGCCTAGTCACATGAAGCCAACACAACTATTGTAGCCCAGTAGTTCGTGATTGGTTGAGGATAAACTATGCATGCTTAAAATCTCGATAAATAAAATTCTTTTTTATAAATACAAATAAATGTGAAGAGTATATTATTTCACACATTGTTATTTTATACCGTAAACATAGTAGATAAAATGATTTTGTTTACTTCGGAATCCCAAACAATTTGATTATGCTGTGTTTGATTGGGGGATTTGGGGAGGGATTTGGAAAGAGAAAAGGAAAATGTGTATGAAATTAGGTGAAATATAGGCATATTTTATTCACATTTCACCTACCTTTTCCATTTCTCTTTCCAAATCCCTCCCCAAATCCTCTAACCAAACACAGTATTAAGGGCCAATGCACAAAGATTTAAGATCATCTATTCAAATTTCTTTTCATTTCTAAATTCATAACATTCACAGTAGCCTCAGCGATATTACTTACCAAATAAAAGGCTTGTTTATGAAGACCGTCTCTCCAGGAAGGATCAATTGAAACCCTCTAATTATTTTTGTCAGACCAACATATTTCCTCAAAGAACTAAATACTTCTACTACCAAAAACACACACACACACAACAACAACAACAACAACCAAAAAAAAAAAAATGAAGAAGAAGAAAGGGTAGTCAAAGCCCTGGCACCCCCTAAGTCCCAAGCCCGATTGAAAATCTTGGGCCAAATTAGACCCTTTTACAGTTGTTAATAACCATGAGAAACTCACTATCATCTATAAGCTATGAACAATAAACTAGTTAGGCCCATTTGAAGTGCTATGCCATTAAAGTTAAATGGGCCATTAATTCCTCACTTGTGTGGGGTTGAGGCCCACTGAATTTCAGTTGTGGGCAGAGAACAATGCCCTGGACAGGGCTTATTTGGATTGGGGAAATCTTTCCCTCTCCTCCCCATCAAATGCATCTCAGGATTGTTTTGGTAATTGATTTTTTAATGACTTTTTAATTAATTTATTTATTTTTTATGCAAAACGTAAAAAATAGAAAAAATAATTAAATTTTTTTATAGTGATTTTTTGACTAAAATTGTGCATTGTCAAAATAGGCCTTAGTTTTGTTATTTATGATTCTCAACATTACGATATGATTGAAGTTTGGGTTAATTACACTAGCACCAAATCAATTATTAACGAATATCATGAATTCATACATGTTGATCTTCTTAATTATGAAAATTATACAAATATATCTCTTTTGAAGTGGGTTTGAGGATTCGTTTGAGATGTGGGTTGGTTTTTTAAATATTTTAGTCTAGGGCTAAAAAGTTTCGTTTGGGATGGACTTTTTGGCTTTTTTTTTATTATTTTTGTGAGAGGAAAAATGAAAATAATTGTAGTTTGGATGTAACATTTTGTCCTATTAGGATAAAAAACTCGTTTTGTCTTTTTGTGACAATTTTAGTCAAAAAGTCTCATTTTAGCTTATGCCAAACGAAAGCTGAATAGGGTCTGCAATGTAGGAATTTATAGATGAATGGAGTAAACTGATATTCAGGGAGTTTTGGTATAAATAGTCCTTAAAAGTTTTTTTTTGCCAAACAAATATATGCATGCGTGTGTATATATATACTAGTGGGTGTGTGCTCACCCAATGGGTGTGCCATTAAATATGTAAATATAAAGTCTGATTTTGATTCAAAAATATATATGTTATATGCCGTTCAAGTGGTAAAGATGTTTTTTAAATTGAAAGTCTTGGATTCGAATCTCATTCACCTCACTATGAAGCTTTCATTTTATAATAATATAGATAGACAAATAAAAGATATAGAAATTAATCCTACTGGACTACTTTTTCAATCTCACTTCGCACCCAGCCAAGCCAATCCAAGTGCTTAATAGGATTACCAAATCCATTGAAGTATCAATCCAATGGTTCATTTCACAACCAAACAAGCCATGAGTAGGCTCACGTCCATCCCACTCTGATCCTGTTCTCATGAGGGGAAACAAACAACCCCTTAGTTGTCTAAGCATTGAGTACGGACTATGAAGCGGTTTGAATTTCGATCAATGACTGTTATCAATTGATTAAGGCCACATTTGTTTCGTGCGATGGGATTAAGTGAGGAAATTAGTAATGTAGTGATATTAAGTTAAAAATATAAATTAAAATGTGTTTGTTTGTATAATAATGCGGTGCTATTAACTAATTGTGCTGATTGTGATTAAATCTGTAAAATTATATAATTATCCTTATTTCATTGTAGAATCATTAAAACTAAGGGAAAAAATGATTTTTTTACCATCAATCCCACCTCTCACCCATCTTTGCTAATCCACCCATAGTAGTGGACTACTACTCCAATTGGAGTGCCAATTGGAGTGCTAAACATGCTACGAGTGGAAGCCCACCTCACTCATAGTCTAATCCTCTTACTCATGGAGGCAAATAAATATGTCCTAAAGTTTTATTTTACTTAAAACAAAAAAGTTTTTTTTAATTATTTTTAAACTTTGAGGGTTTTTTTTTTGGGGGGGGGGGTGGGGTTGGTGTTTGATCAATCTCAATGAGAAAATTTTAAAATTTTGAGTCAGTATATATATAAAAAAAAATACTAAGGCCTCGTTTGGGAACAGACTAATTTAGTAATTTTTTGGCTATTTGGTTAAAATGTGATGTAAAAAAAACTAGTATGTTTGGGATGACTTTTTGGCTTTTTACGAAAAGATGTGCAAAAAGTAGAGAGAAAAGGGAATCTTTGACTTTTTGGTATGGGTTGTTGGCTTTTTGGCTTTTTTAGTAACTTTTTGACTTTTTGGCTAAAATAACCTCTTGCCAAACGAGGCCTGAGTTGAAAATAAGCCAAATTTTTTATTAAAAAAAAAACTTATAAAATTGCCTCTCTTTTTTTTGTTTTTTTGTCTTTTCTATAAAATGTTTTCAAAAAATAATTTTTGTTATTTTTAGGATCATCTAATTGAAACGGATTTAAAAAATAAAAAAATTTGACATAACTTTTGAATTTCTTTTTATACTAATAATGAAATAAACCAAATGAAAAGAGTAAAAAAAAAAACTCCAAAGAAAGTCTAGCTCCTCATCTAGTTATTGTGTATATATGTGAATGTGAGCATTTTCGACATGATGTGATAAAATGATTTGAATTGTATATAAAGTTAGCATGTTAGGATTGATTATTTTCTAATGCAAACATGTATATAACACGACCTGATAACTTGAATATTAAACATGTCGAGTTAGTTTTGAATCTGCATAACTTGAAATTGATACAGATAACCTGTTTAATGAAAAATTACTAACACATTTTAATATTATTTCCACCAATATGTGCCATATCATTTTCAAATCTCCTATATAGCTCCATATCCAATTTATTAAAAAGTATGTAAAATAGAATTTTAAAACTAATATAGATTTTATTTTTGTTTTTAATTGAAGATGATGTATTTTTTGTCTGCTATTAGAGTTAATTTAGTAAAAAATATATAAAATAAGGTATAGTTTTTATAAATTTAAGAGAATAAAATTGAGTTGAAATCAAAAAAACTTATGATAATTTCATTTTAAAGATTAATTTCATTAAATTTAACTTAGTGAAGAAAATTTTTATCTTTCACATACATTTTATATTTAAGAGAAAATTTTTGATATAACATGTTAATATAACACAAACGTATACAGACTGAAATGACACGATATGAACATGACCCAACACAAAACAATGCCCACCCCTTATGAATGTAAACCATTAGATATTCTTTTTATTTATTTTTATTTGTGGTTACAGTAAGTTAGGTACTTCTTTCTATTGTCAAAGCTTTTAAGAATATGGTTTAAACTTTCTATCGGTGGATGTATCAATTGATTAACTCAACATCAAGCTATCAAAGCCCAAAAGTCACCATCTAGTTGAAGCCCAAAGATCAAAGGATGAGGTGACAAAGGTCACTATTTACCATATTTGTGTAACCACATGAGTCCAGATTTTGATAAATTATTTTATATTTTTAGAATAATATTCTATTTCATTTATAAGTTAACACATGATACTTTATTTCTTAAAATTTTATTATAAAAATAGTTAATCTCATAATTTAAATTAATAACTACTCATTTGAAATAGAATAATGTTATATGCACCAATTAGTATATTAACTAAGTATATCAATTAGTGCAAGTATCACCGTTTGAAATATCACCTCAACTTACTCTAAGAACATCGAATAATTTCTCTTCAAATTTGGGGGTTTACCTCTTATCAATTGAGTAACTCACCATGGAATTGAAGCCCAAAGGTTCCCAATGGCCCAGCATGAGTTGGTAAGGGTCTCCATTATCATAAATAGCTGTCTGAGCACATGACTCTAGACTTTAATGAATTCATCAATTGATTAACCCACCATCTAGTTGAATCCCAAAGATAGGAGTCATAAAAGGTTGTGGTCATTAGGATGTAATCGGTTTGGTACGGTCGGTATTTAGGTAAAAAATTACAACGAATTAATAATATCGGTTTTATTATTTTGAACATCGATACAGACCGTTTCTCCCATCAAACCGCACAAAACCAAACCGATTGAAACGGTTTGGTTTGGTGCAGTTTAATCGGTTTAAAATTTTTCAAACTTGAGCCATTTTTAAATATAATCATTAATTTATATAAAAACATTAAATTAGTTATTGGGGGATGCACCAATAAATCCCAAATTAATAACTTATACATTGTTTAGTCCTAAAAGTTTTCTTATAGACTGAAAGGTCCCATTACAATATTTCAAACATCAGATTAATGTTTCGAACATTAGATTTCGAACATCAGATTAATGTTTCGAACATTAGATTGATGTGCAAATGGGACTAAATGGAGCATAAGAAAACTTTTAGGACTAAATGGTTCAACTTTTCAGAAACTAAGACTTATGGGTAAATTTTCCTTAGTTTATTTGTCTACCATTTCAAACATATCTAATCCATCTATTTAATACATACTTTTTAATTCCTAAATTAACAAAAACCAAAAAAATAAAAAATAAAAAAATTTAAAAATACTAAGGTTTCAAGAATAATGAGTTTTAAAATTATATATAATAAGAGTTTACAAACTTAGATTATAAAGATAATAAGGTTAATTAATTAAGGTTAATAATTTATTATACTTATTAATATCATTATATTATTAGATTATATATATATTATAAATACAATGTATGTTGAAGCAGTCGGTTTCGGTTTAGATCGGTGCATAAGGTGCTTAAATCGATACCGAACCGAAAACCGAAAAAAATCAAATTTAAAAACCGCACATACCAATTCTTGTTAAAAAACAGACCAAATATAGCCAGTTTGGTCTGGTTCAATCGATTTGGTCAATTTTTTTGATTTTTCTTACATTCTTAGCGGTCACTTCTCATTCAAAGGGTGAGAGTAAATTACTCAAAAATCTTCGCTTTATATTAATATCATTAATTGTGATATGTATACATCATATACTTGACTAATGAGATGGTACAAAAAAATAAAATAAAATAGAATTGATTATATCTCTCATTTAGTTAATTAAGATAAGTCGAATCGATGTACTTATTTTGTAATTATAACTATTGTTCTTAGTATAAGAATGCTATATATTAACATGTAAGTTGATTATTTAAAACAAGTAAATAATTTTGGACGAAATTGCAAATGAATAAAAATAATTGTAACATTTATAAAAATTTCAGTAGGTTTGTCTATGGTACAAGTGAAAATTATAATATAAGAGAACTCTGACTTGCACCTATTGTACCTCCATGAAATATAATTATTTTAAAATTTTTCTAATTCTACCAAAGTTTTTATAAGAGGTAATAAGTAGACTTTTTTACTCACTTTATTTTTTTAATTATTTTTTTTTATGAGTGGTGGTACATCTCCTAATATATCGCTCGTATTTTGATTTCTAATGAGGTGAAAGAGAGAGATGGAGAGAGAAAGGATGAGGAGTAATGAGTGAGTCCATTCCACATTATTAGGGATGCTCAATTAAAGTTCACAAACATTTTTATTTTTTAATAGGAAAATGAGGTTATAGTTGGGGAATTATTTGGTGCCCCATGAGCACTATGTGGTTATGACACTAACCAATCACCAATTTCATGGACTCCTGATATTCTCTCAATCAACAATTTCACCAATTTCATGGACCCTTGATATTCTCTCAATCAACAATATAAATCAGCAGGCTCCACTCTGAAAACAATTGAAATTCACACTTCATGTGAACTATCAAAATTTTCATACCGAATATCACGACATTTTGGTGACCAAATTTAACACGCATCACGCTAGCTAGTGGTTATTTGGGATAATTTATACCAGTGTACTTTTTAACTTTTTTATTAAAAAAGTAGAGAACAAAAAAATATATGTTTGGAAATTTTTTCTGACTTTTTACGAAAAAACATGTAATAAAATATTATAGCAAATATCAAAATTATCAGATTGCCCTTCCTGTCACAGTCAACAACACTGCGCTGACTCTACATGCATTTCAATTTTTTTTTTAATGAAAAATTGTGGCTTACATTGTGCCACATTTTATTTTTTATGGGAATTTGTAGCTGTGCAATGCATTGTTTTGTGGCTATATATATATATATATTTTTTTTGTTCGACAGATTTTCCGCCAAAATAAGGTGAATAGTATGAACTTTTTTACTTTTTTAATAACTTTTTGACTTTTTAACTTTTGTAAGTGATGCCAAACATCCCCTCCGTGATGCACTAGTGATAAGTTTAATCTTTTGGGGGGGGGGGGGGGGGGGTCATGAACCAACAATGAGCTCATTTTAATAAGTATATTTATTCTTTAAATAATTACAAAAACAAGTCAAAGTTAGGCCTTTTCTTCTCCTAAATTATGTTTGACAACAGTTAAGAAACTCGCATTTTTTTTGGTGTTTAAAAAACAAAATTTGTATCACAGGTCCTTGTAGTTGATAAAGATCTAAAAAGTAAACAAATAAAAATAAAAATCCAAAAAAAGTTCACCTTCACTTCTTATTTTTTTCTTTTTCTTTTTTTTTTCCCTCTTCTTTAGTGGATTTTTTATTTTTTTTATTTATAAAAAAAAAAGAGCAATTTTTTTAGGGTCTTTGGGAACATGAAAAAAAGCCAACTTATTAGTTTATTAACTTATTTGGGTCGCATTTTTTTGCATATTTAAAAAAAAAAATTAAAAAAAGTCAATAAACTAGCTTTTTTTCTCCTTTCCAAAACAAGCCATAATCTAGCAAGATATTTAAAAAAAAAAAAAAAAAAAAAAAAAAAATCACTAAAGACAAGAAACAATAAACAACAAAAATTGCTAGCAAAATAATTGACGAACCCCACCTAAAATGATGTAGAAATCAACTCTCATGCCAAAATAATTATATAATTGGTTTGGATAAATTACACTCATTTCTCTTAAAATTTGAAAAAAATAAAGTAAGTGTCACAAAGTGTAAATTTTATCAATGATTCTTCCATAGTTCAAATGCCATTTTGGCACAACCAACCAACCAACCAACCAACTTCTTCTTCTTCTTCTTTTTGCCTGTGTGTCACCATTGGATTAATCTCAAATTAACCGGCAAAATATTAAAATTAGTTTGAGAAAATAAACATGAAAAAATAATTACCATTTGGAAAATTATATTTTACTCCAAAAAAATTATTTTGGTTATTTTCTCACTTTGATCCTTGAATTTTTTTTTCTTCACTTTGACTCTTAAAGTTTATTTTTTCTAATTTTGCCCCTTTAGGTATCAAGTTTTTTCCAATTTATTCTTAAAGCTAACTTCTTTTCAAAATTAGACAAAAAATGTCATTTACATAACATAAAAAAATATATTATTATATTGAGATTTAGGTTTGTATCAGATGTGTGAGTTATATATAATAAAATATTTTTATACCACTGACTGTCAATGTGTCATTTTCTACCTAATTTTAAACATAAGTTAATTTTTAAAGTAAATTGAGAAAACCTTGAAACATAAAGGGCTAAAGTGAGAAAAAAAAATAAAAATTGAAAGCCAAAGTGAGAAAATGATTAAACATAAAATGGATAAGTGTAATTTACCCAAAACCATATGATGACAATGTGTTTTTTTTTTTTTTTTTTTTTTTTTTTGGGGGGGGGGGGGAGTATAGACTAGTGGGATTTTGAAGTTTTTTTTACAAATACGTGGAAAAGTTTAGAATTTTAAGTATTAGTTGTTGTTTGGCTATAATTTTTGTAGTTGGCTTTTTCAAATTGAGATTTTTTTAGTTTGGGATTAAAAACTTCATTTGTGTTGTTTTTTTGACTTTTGTGAGAAAAAAAAAATAATTATAATTTGGATGTGACATTTTGTCTTCTTTACTTATGTATCTTATTTTGTCTTTTGTACTTATTTAACCAAAAAAAACCCTAGCCAAACGAATAATGTTTATAAAGTTTGCAATTAATGTGTACTTCATTTGTGGTGTTTTTTTTGACTTTTGTGAGAAAAAAAAGTAAAATAATTATAATTTGGATGTGACATTTTATCTTATTTTGTCTTTTGTACTTATTTAGCAAAAAAAAAAACCCTAGCCAAACGAATAATGTTTATATAAAGTTTGCAATTAATGTGTACTTTTTTTTTTTGTGGTACTTACACACTAAATTGCTATTTTTTCAACCCAGGGGTGGGTGGCCTTGTGGTAAGTAGATGGGGATTAAGCTCCCAGGTCATGAGTTCAAATTCCCCCCGGGCCAATCTCTTGGGCGTAGCACAGTTGGTTAGGAGGTTTGACCTCGAGTTGTCTAACCAACACTTTGTGTGGGTTCAATACTCCTTTACTGTGCGAGTCCTGACTTAAGCGGAGCTTGTCTTGGGAGGTCGGGCCAAGTTCCCAGGTTATAGTCTCCTTAAGTCATGGGAGGTCGGGTCAAGTTCCCAGGTTATAGTCTCCTCGCTCGGAACGGCTAACAGGACACCTTAGTGATCTCTACAAAGGGGTGCTGCCTTAAACCTGCGAGAGAGTGGGGAGGATTTTCCTGTAACAAAAAAAAAATGCTATTTTTTCCCCCTCACCAAACTAGGTTTTTTTTTTTTTTAAATAAATAAATTCAAGAAAACATATTTTGATGATAATTTAGAAATAAAGGTGAAATTAAAGTTTTGGTTTTATTATTTTTTAATTACATACCTGAAGTTACAATGCCGTAGAAGATTTGACATTACTATAATTTGACAGTCACTGTGACATGTCTCTGGAGAACATTTTTTTTGCTCAAGTAGCAATGTTTTGGCAATGATAAAATTTGTAGGTTTAAGCATATCAGTTGTGATTTGGTGCAGTGTCCTAGGACAACCCTCTAAGTGTTAGATGACCCGTATTCAAGACTTGGGTGTGGGGTTGAATTCTGACAACTGTATTCTTTAACTGAAATAGTGTGTGTTTTGTGAAGTCGGTGCACACTGTTGGAACAATCTTCTGTGTAAATAAATAAAATGGAAATTAAATCAAACAAAATAAATAAATAACGTACCGGATTTATTTTGTCGAACCAAATAAAAATTAAAAGACCAAGTCGAGTGTGTGATACTCTGTCCTTAAGACAGATTCGCTCCGCTACGGTGCTTACGGTTATGTGACGTCTATCTCCCACGATACAATGATCTTCACAAATTTGTAGTAGCACTTCAAACAAATTTGTCCGGCGAACTAGAACCTTGTGTTCTATAACTCTCTGAAATTTTTCCTAAAATTATATGAAGAATAAAGGACGCAAAAGAGCAAAATGAAGGCAAGGAAAATAAATTTTCGGAATCAATCAAAATTGGAATGGAGCTGCCTTTATATAGGCTTTGTTGACACCTATTCAATTTGAATAGAAAAAGGTAATGAACAAGAGACATAACCCTTCCTTTAAAATAAAGAGACACCATGAAAGGTTTGCACCCTTTCATTCAAATGGAGGTTTGACCCTTACTTTAAAACAAAAAGACACCATGAAAGGTTACA
This sequence comes from Camellia granthamiana, assembly GCA_036172215.1. NCBI lineage: Eukaryota > Viridiplantae > Streptophyta > Magnoliopsida > Ericales > Theaceae > Camellia > Camellia granthamiana. The sequence continues at coordinate 41,996,674 of CM069912.1, forward strand.
CATTTTCATTCAAAATAGAATCTATTTCAATTCACAACTACCTCTTTATAAATTTTTTAATATACACACTTAATGTTTCTCCGTTATCGTACTCTGATTAACCGATATTAAATAATTGATTCCAGAGTCGACGAAAAATAAACTTGGGGAGTTGACTTGTTAACTTAAAAAACATGTGTGCACCTATTATGATAATAGATTGTCCACCCAACTATCCAATCTCTCCCGTGAATTTATCATAGGCCTTACCTCACTGATTTTTATTTTTATTTTTTATTTTAACTGGAAAAACAATTATATTAAAATAAAATAAACAAATATAAGATTAAAATAAATTGGAAATTTATGTATAGGTTTTAATAAGTAGACTTATTATCCAATAGGTCTTATGATAATTAATGACATTTTCATCAAACATTATTAAAAAAATTACTAATTCTTAATTTTGAACGATAGTTTTAAAAGTTTGTCACAAAAAATGTTACTAATTATAAGTTTCAGCAACAGATAAAAAAATCGTCACAAAAAAAATATCACTAATTTTTAACTTTCAATGACAATCTAAAAAATTCGTTATAGAAAAATGTCATTAATTGTAAATTTTAGTGACAATTTATAAAAACCATGACAAAAAAAGTCACTAATGTCTATTTTTTGGCGACATGCAAAAAATCGTCACAAAAAATTATTTTAGCAACGATTTTACTAAGACTTAATTTGATTAGGACTTGATGGGAATTAGATTCAATTATTAGGACCTACTGATAATTTATCCTAAAATTATAAGGGGAAACAACAAGACTCTAAGGGGCTAAACAAACAATCAAACCAAGCAAGATTTGCATCAACACCTACCGTCGCTATTGATATCATCCTCATCACTGTTGTTCAACTCCACCGCCGCTGCCGCCGCCGCCAAACTTCGGACACTGCCAAAAGTTAGAGTTGAAGAGGAAAAACACTCACAATGATATAAAAGAAGGCTTGAAAGAAGAGAGGATTGTTGTGGGTATTGAAAATTTAAAAATCTATATCGAAATTGGAGGAGAAAAACTCAAAACCCCTATTTTAGACATTTAAAATTAAAAAAAAAAAAAACCTAGATCTACATTTTAGAAGTGTAAAGGAGGTCACCGGAGTGTCACTGGAGCACCGCCGAAAATCTCTAAAGAGAGAAGCTCTACCCCCTCTCTCTCTCTTCGGGCTCCACTACTTCACTGAATTTTGATCCTTTGTGAATTTTGTTCAGTTGTAATGCACTGCCAATAATATTTTCAATAGTGTCTCAAAATAACATCGTTTTCAATAGTGTCTCAAAAATTAAGAAAAAGAAAAATGGCTTCCCTTTCTTTTTTTCCTACCTCTCAAAACGATGTCATTTTAGGATATTATAAGAACATTTACAGACAATGCATTGTAGACTATTCAAATTCAATAAAATGAGGCCATGATAAGTCACAGGGCAGATCGCACAGTTCGGTGCCTACTACATATACCTATGCAAACACAAAGGTCATATACCAAACAACTAATATCTAAGTCTGTAACGAATTAAGATTGGAATCATGAATTCAAATTTTCATGGATAGAAATTTGATTTTCTTTAGCCATATTTGTTTGGCACGGATTAGATTAAATGGGTTTAGCATTTTTAGGATTATTAGTTTTGGGATTATCAATTCTTTTGAATTGTGTATCATATGCTATGTTTAGATTGACTTAGATGATGAGAAAATACTAATAAAATTCTATCAATTTTGTAATTTAACTAACTAATTCGAACCTCTCGTCAATCCTTTAATTTGTATCACACCCTCTCTTGGGATTCAATAATCCTTCATATGAGAGATGCCATGTTCAGTTAGACTATTAGTGTGAATTTTAATTTTCTTAAGCAAACGTCGGATTATGTATGTTTTTGGATTATTAGTCTAATCCCAAGATCATATCCGCCTAAACAAACATGCCACTTGTGATTTCACCTCTCCTTACTTATAACTAACATCTATTGTGTGGCAAAAAAATAAAAAAATAAATAAAAATACACAAAAAGTACTTAAATTTAAAATTTATGAAGTAAATGTAAATTTAAATTTAGCATGACCTGATGAATTCGGTCTATACATTTTTAATTATAAGTATTTTGTCTAAATATTTTTTTGGTATACAAGTAGTGTTGAGCTCATGATAATTCTCACAAACTGGATTTTTAGTTAGACCACATAAGCACGAGCTATGTTATCATATTTTTTGTAAAATTGTTTGCTGGTAAAAAAATAAAAAAATAAAAATAAAAATGAAGAAATAGACTCACACATGTCGATCAATAGGCCATATCGAATAAGACAAATTGGGACAAATATATATATATATTTTAACTTTATTATAAACATAGTCTATTATCGATAAATTAACAGATGGTAAATTAAAAAAATTAATATATTCTTAAATCTATAGTTATAGTCGCATTCATAGTTCTTTCTCTCAATTTAAATAGGAAAAAGTTGTGTAGCTCGAATCCTTTGATTCGAAAATGGCCCGAAAAGCACTAATTTCTCTCTCCTCCCTATCTCTTTGATCTGCTATCGTTTCCTCTTCTCTTTCATCCGCTATCTCTTAAGTGAAAAACACACATCCCTCTCATTCCCCACATCTGTGTTTCCTCATCCCTCTCATTCTGTCATCTCTTTCATCTCGACTGAGAGTGACAGACTGATAGAGAAGAACGACGGATGACGATTTACAGATTTGAACAACTCGTGACCTACCACAGTAGCCCAATCGTCATTATCTACGAGAAGAAAAGGAATCTGAAATAAATCTAAAATCAATTATGACTGTTTGGAGTTCAATTTCTATAGAAATTAGACGATTGTGACTGTTTGGGGTTGGATTTTGCTTTCAATTTGTGTTATGGTTTGGGATTTGCCTTCAATTTGTGATGTGTTTGCTGTCTTTGGTTTGGATGCCTTCAGTTTTGCTTTCCCTTCATGGCAATGACATTGTGAGAAGTAGAGTACCACCATTTCCCTTTCCTTGAAGCTGTCATTAGCAACCACTCATTCAATTCTTTCACTTTCGTTGTTGTTGCTGCTGATGATGATCTCTCTTCCTTATTTGATTCACCATTTGCCATTTTTGTTTTTCTTGTTGTCAAAAACCCAAGTTCAACACAAATCAAAAATGATGAGAGAGAGAGAGAGAGAGAGAGAGAGAGAGAGAATATGGGTCTCCTCTCTCTGAGGCCTGGCCTTGAGATTTCCGGAGTCCAAAACTAATAATCAACTAATAAATTTTTGGGACCCTTCACATTTTTTTTTTATTGAATGAAAAAAAATGAAAAAAAAAAGAAGAAGATAAAAGACAAAAAATTTGAGTCAAAATCACAAAAATTACTTAGTATTATATTACAACAATTAATAAATGTCGCTTGATCCTCGTTCTTCTTGCATTTTTGGAAGCAAATAAATCAATCATACTTGCATAATCTAGTTTTTTTACAAAATCATTTTCAATGGATAACAATGCTTATTATTTTAAATGGACCTTTCAATTTTTTAATGGGTCAATTTATTTTAAGTTAGTTGGGGTCTTCCTTAATTTTTTTTGGATTTAAAATATACCTAATATATTACAATAAACTATAATAGGAGGACCCTTTTTTGGGTCTATTTTTAATGGATAACAATGTTAATTTTTTTGAAAGGGCCTTTCAATTTTTTAGTGGATCAATTTATTTTAAATTAGTTTGGCCTTCTTTAATTTTTTTTTAAACTTAAAACATACATAATATATTACACTAAATCATAATAGAAGAGGGCCCCTTTTTTAGGTCTATTTTGAGAGGTCCTAAGTCATGGCCTTGTTGGCCCATGCCCAGGGCCGACACTGCTCTCTCTCTCTCTCTATCCTATTCTTTTCTTTATTTTATTTTATTTTGTTTTATTTTATTTCAAATGAAATGTGTGGGTTAAAATTGAGATGGGTTGTACAAATACATGAGAGTTTGTACAAAAATATGGGGTTTATATAAAACTCGGGCCATTCGAGCAATGCGAGTTTAGAGCTACGAATCCCAACTGTAAATTAAAACTTATAATAGATTAACAAATTCAATTTATCCAATCCAATTCAATTCACTAAAATGAGCGATTGAGAAAGCTCAACCTCATTTTAATACTATTCCCCACCTCCAACGACAAATAGCATCTCATAATAGTAAAAGAGTACATTTGACGTGAATGGAGGAATAAACTCTTTTCCATCCATATCTTTATCTTTTCATATTTTTTTTATCTGTTTTTTATAGGTCTTAATTTAGATTCTTATTGATAATTTGATTTGTATATCTTTTATAAATTTCGTAACCAGGTAAAAAATGAGTTTCATTATAAAATTATAAACTTAAGAAAAAATTACATTTTGTTTTATAAAATAAATAAAAAATGTGATTGTAAACTTAAATAATCTATTTTATAAGATAAAATATTTTTTATTTCTGTGTTTATAATTTTTCGATAAGCTTATTTTTTGTATAAATAATTTTTATTACGAAACTTACGATATAAAAGATTTAAATTATCGATGCGAGTCCAAAAACTATAAAAAAAATATAAAAAAATATGAACAGATTAATATATAAAAATTAGCCTATCCTATAAATATACATATAATTAGAAACCCATGTGATGTGGGGATGTGATTAATTTCCCTTTCTCAACCTCCAACAACATATTTAATCTGATAAGACTGGGCTCATCAACCTAGTCATGATAATTGAAAGGTGTTATTTAGGTAGGTGAGATTTATTATAATCACGTTTTCATAATTTAAATTATTTATTTTATAAGATTATTGATATACATTATTTATAAAAAAATTAAAATAATTCAATAATTGTAACATCTACTTTATTATATTTATCAAAAAAATAAATAAAATGATCTATCTTCAAAAGCAACACTTGTGATTTATTTTTTTAAAATAAATGCAATAAAAATAGATTGGAGGTATATTTTTAAAAATAAATCATCTAATTTTTTGAAGATAAAATATAATAAAATGAAAATATTAAGACTACTGAATCGATTTAATATTTTTTTTTAATAAATAATATACACAATGATTCTTACAAAATGAACAATTCAAATTATTGAAATAGACCCGTAATAAGCTCCACAAACTCCTGAAATTCTTTCAATTTTAAGTTTAAGAAATCTAACCCATATGAATCGATATACGGAATTGAATACATAGGCCACGTTTTTTTGGTGAATTAGTGTCACAACCCAAATTCGCCCCTATAGGTTTAGTGTCGTAACCGGCCAGTAATCATTGATTACCGAAGGCCTGTTTAACAATAGTGGCAATAATACAATAGGAAGGGGCTGATAGAAGCCAATCAATAATAATATACATCGTCCAATGAGCTGTGATGACCTGAATAGAAATAAACTTTCATATACATAGTTATATCCACAAACACATATACACAATACAAAACACAAATTAGGGAATTAAATCCCTTGATAAAACACAGTACTAATAAAAGCCATAAACATTCACTTAACAATATCAAAAGGGTGAATTTGAACCACCCAAAAAGCATTGAGACATGTTGGTTCGAAACCTCGCGATGAGGCACAATAGCTGGCTTGACAAAACAAGGGTTCGGGTCGTCGCTACTTGCTTTGATACGGTGCTCGATCACCTACATACATATAGTAAACAGTTAGCTAGAGCCTAGTAAATAACAGTTATGTAAAGAGGTTAAGAATGATATCCTTATAGTATTTGAAACAATCGAATATCAATAGAACATTTTCAATAAATCAATCGTTCAATCGTTTAATTCAATCAATCATATTCGTATAGGTCATACGTGGTACCTCCAATAGCAACAATACAATAGGTCTTAAAGACCGAACAATCAATTGATGGCCATCAAATAAAAGACAATAGTTCGAAGAATTGGAACTGACAGAGATCTCTGTAACAATAGCAATAACAATAGCAATATGCTATGGATGCCATGAATACAGTTCAGAAAGTAAGATCATCATTTAATCGATAAAAAGTATCATTTCAAAAAACAATATAATTTATCAATCATAAAATAAATACGATTGAACATATCTTTACAACAATATTACTCACAGAGGGCTTTTGGATACACGTACTAATGGTTCGGCATTCGACCTAAACAAATAAAGTCAAGCATAACACAATTACAATCACATTCTTTCAATACTACTCAATTCAATTGTTCAATCTCTATTCGTTCCTCTAGTTCAATTCTCTTTCTATTCTTTATTTTGTTTTGTGCCTTTAAGATGCACATGAATGTAATGCATATGGAAAAATGTTTTAAAACGATGCAAACGGAGGCCCGGAAAGTGGAAAAGAGGAGCGGAAATAAAACCAAAACTACCCAAAATAGTAGCACGTACGGGGGTCTCAGTCGCACGTGCGGTGACCACCACCGCACCTGTTCCCGCAAGTGCAATTTAAGCATAATGTTCCCCAAATCTGTCCTGTTTTCCGCACGTACAGGGCCCTAAGCCGCACGTGCGGTGCTGGGTTTGCTTGACTCTGAAAATCTGCTCTTGTTTGGGTCTTCAAGTTCACCACATTTTGGTCTTAAATTCATATGTTTCAACCTATAAATTTATATAAACAACCTTGAATTTGGACCCTCAACAGTAAAGGAAGATCAAAATAGAGATTAAAAACTTGAAATCAACTCCCAAAGTTTCAATTTGAAAAGATTAAATCTCATTTGAATTACAAAACATAAACCATGTGTCTCAACAACTTCAAGTTCAAAATTCATGAAGAAATCCCTTGAATCCATGAGGTTCATGTATGAAATTATGTGTAACTACAAGAAACAACAAAAATATGAAGAATTCATGCCATGCAAGGTGAACTTAAGAGTTAATTCACTCATTCCTTTCATAAAAAGCCATGCATGGAGTAAACCTCTAATTACATGAACTAAACCTTCACTAACACTTATATTTTCCTTAGCTAATCTGGAATTCCATGAATCATGAGCATAAGTCTTCAAGTGCACGAAATTAGATAGGAGAATTCTTACTTAAAATGAGTGAATTGTGAAGACTAGAGTGCAGTTGCAAAGGTTCTTCAAGCTTCTCTCTCCTTTCTTTTCCTCTCTTTTTCATTATGCTGAGTTCTTACTCCCAAGTCTCTTCCTCTCTCTTTACATGTAGTACACCAAGGCCACCAACTCTCTCTTATTTTCCCTTTTCTTCCTATTGTTGATTTTATTTTCTTGTTTATTATATTCTCTAATCCAACTTATCCTAGCATTGAACTAACTTCATACAACTTAAACTTAATAAATCATATTCAAGCAAATTAATTTATTTCTAATCATGATATGCTCTTAAACGAAATTTAAATGAATTAATATGAATTAGGCTCTACCTCCTATCCTATTATTTAATTGACCTTGTTAAAATTAATGAATCAGACAGGTTTAAAAATTTTCACTCTAACTTATCACAATTCAAATAAGTACATGGCAAATCAATAGCACTTCATAACACATAATCACATAATTACCAATAAGCATCCAATTAATATAATGAATTTGCTTAATTAAAGAGGTGGTTGTCACAATTAGGTTGGAGGAAATTGTTAGTGAGGAGATGGTTAGTGAAGATATTATTAATGTGAGCATTGTTAGTGAGAGAATTATGTAAAAGTGTATTTATTTTGATAATAGTGTAAGAGATGGTTAATGACGAAATTGTTAAATTATTTTTAAATAAAATAAATTAAAAAATTATTTCTATATTATAAAAATTAAAATAAATATTAAAACAAAAGGTGCACTTGGGATTGTTAAAAAAAAAAAAAAAAAGAGAAGTTAGTCGGCCAGTTATTTTTTTTGTCCAGCTGGCTATATTTGTAAAAAAACAATTTGCACTGTACCGGACGTCCGGACAGACTGAAGCCGCTCATTATTTTCTTAATCTTACTCGTTTTCCAGCCAAGCTAATCCCCCTACTAAGGGGGATTACTAAACCGCCCAGATTGTGAAACTGACCTTCTTAGACAATACCAAATATGCTGTGAGTAGGACGCACGACAATCCTACTCTAGTTCGGTCATTGAAGCAGCCAAGCAAACGGGCCCATATAGATATATTAGATCACCTAATGCTTCGTCTTTGGGAGAACATAAGTGTAGTTAGCAGCCACCGACAACGCCAAATAAAGCAGCCAACCCCCCTTTAGCACAATATTGTCCGCTTTGGGGGGGTTAGTTGCTTCATTTGGCATCGTTTGTGAGAACTCCTTTCTCAAGAAGCCAGTCAATTGGGGATCTATGTGGCAGTCCAATGGGTGTCCATCCCACATCGCTCCGTGAGGAAACCACACTCCACTACATAAATTAACTAACTCCTTCAAATTAGTACAAGGCCTTTTTCTAAGGGAAGAACAAAGTCCCAAGAGTACGCCCAAAGCGAACAATATTCTACAAATGGGGGGTTGGCTGCTTCATTTAGCGCCGTCTGTGGGAACTCCCGTCTCAAGAAGCTAGTCAACTAGGGACCTATGTGGGAGTCCAATGGGTGTCCATCCCACATTGCTCCATGAGGAAACCACACTCCATTACATAAGCTAACTAACTCTTTCAAATTAGCATAAAGCATTTTCCTAAGGGAAGAACAAAGCCATGAGGGTATGCCCAAAGTGGACAATATTGTGCTAATGGGAGGTTGGTAGCCATTGGGCTCCTACATAGGTCCTCATTTGACTGGTTTCCTAAGAAGGGAGTCCCACAGATGGCACCAAATGAAGCAGCTAACCCCCCATTAGTACAATATTGTCCGCTTTGGACGTATCTTCACAGCTTTGTTCTTTTCTTAGAAAAAGGCCTTGTGCTAATTTGAAGGAGTTAATCAACTTATGTAGTGGAGTGTGGTTTCCTCACGGAACAATATGGGATGGACACCCATTGGCTCCCACATAGGTCCCCAATTGACTGGCTTTCTAAGAAGAGAGTTCCTACAGACGGCGTCAAATGAAGCAGCCAACCCCCCATTAGCACAATATTATCTGTTTAGGTCGTACCCTCACAACTTTGTTCTTTTCTTAGGAAAATGTCTTGTGCTAATTTGAAAAAGTTAGTCAACATATGTAGTAGAGTGTGATTTCCTCACTGAGCGATGTGGGATGAACACCCATTGAGCTCCCACATAGGTCCCCAGTTGTCTGGCTTCTTGAGAAAGGGAGTTCTTACAAACGGCACCAAATAAAATAGCCAACCCCCCATTAGCACAATATTGTCCGCTTCGGACGTACTCTCACGGCTTTGTTCTTTCCTTACGAAAAGGCCTTGTGCTAATTTGAAGGAGTTAGTCAACTTATGTAATGGAGTGTGGTTTCCTCATGGAGCGATGTGGGATGGACGCCCATTGGACTACCACAGTAATAAAACCAAAATATCATTTTTCTTCTTGACTCTATTTATTTATTTTTATTTTTTTTGGGGTCCATTTTTTAACTATACAATTCAAAAAAATAAAAAATAAAATTAGACAGTGCAAAAAGTAAAGGAAAAAATTTTAGTCAAATAATAAATAAAAAAAAGTACTAAAAACGAAAATAATCACAAAAATCTTTTTAGAAAATTTACCTATAAATCCTATCTTGAGAAATGATGAACCATTTAGTCCCAATGATTTTCTTATAGACCAATTAATTCCATTGATTTTGGAAAAGTAGATTTAATATATTATTTGAAAATTGAATTTACACTTATACACTTCTATTATGTCTCATTCTCTTTTTTTTCTTTTGTGCTAGAAAGGTAAGGTACACAATCTATGGGAATCAACTGTGGGATGCATTTTTATATGAGAATATTTTTTATTTGGAAAATATTTCAAAATGAGTACAAAAATGAATTGAAATATGGAATTCTTAAAAAAAAATTCTTAGTTTACTTTTCCCAAATGTAATACTCCAAAAAAACTCCTTAGTGTAACACTCTAATGTAACACAATTTTGTTCAAATGTAACATTTTAAAAAAATTTCTTAGTGTAACACTCTAATGTAACACAAAAAAAAACTCTTTAGCATAATTTTCTCAAACATAACACTCCAATATAATACTCTAAAAAAACTCCTTAGTGTAACACTCTAATGTAACACATAAAAAAACTCTTTAGTGTATTTTTCTCAAACATAACACTCCCAAAAAATGTGGGATTCTTCAAATTATTCCAAAAGGATTATAAAAATTCCTTAGTAAGTTTTGGCAAATGTATAATTTCAAACTGTGAGTGTTACATTTAGAAAAAATATACTAAAGAGTTTTTTAATATTTTTGTGTGTGTTACATTAGAGTGTTATATTTGGGATTACATTAATTGGAGTGTTATGTTTGGTTTTCGTACACTAACTGTACGGGGAGCAAATATTCCGGCGAGCCCGTACTCCTTTCTTCCAAGCTCCGTTTCTATCCGATCACCTGAAAGCACAACGGCGGTGAGCTACCCGGCGGTGTGTGGCCGGAAAACCCCTCCGACGATCAAGTTAGCACACACCATGGGATAGAGAGAGAAAGAGGAGAGAGTGTTTGAGTGTAAGAGTTTCTTACCAAAAAAAATGTTCATCCCCGTATGGGGGGCGCAGACATGCCTATATACCCTCTGCGCCCCATATCCACTCCCAGTCATCTCCTAACACGTGGCTCCGCTATCCCGTCTGTCAGCGTAAACCTTGCTGAACATCACCTAATCTCAACTGCCTGCCTTCTCAGTTGGAGCTCGGCAGCCGAGCTGCTCCATCCACGGCCGTGCTGTGCTTCATACCCAAGCACTTCACTGGCTAAGCCCAAGGAGAACCGGGCTAGGCGGCATCTCGGCAAAGCCGAGCTCGGGGCATCTCTTGCAGTCGGCCTTCCTGCCGATCAAACGATTACCTCGGCTGACCACGCCTTTCCGGGCGCCGGTCACTCAGCTTGACTGGCTCCACCATCGCCTGATCAAACAGCTCGGTCCAACCGAGCACTGCCTTGCCGGGCAGCTTCTGTACGGTCTAGGGCGGCACATACTCGGCCCAGCACCTGCTCGGCCCAGGTCCTGGCAGCCCATCTCCGGGCGGATCGCAGGTCATCTTGGCCCGATGCACCATTAGGCTCTTAACCTGCTCGGTCGTTACCTCGGCCCAATTCTAGATCATAAATCTCCCTCTCAATTGCCCCTTAATTCCGTCCGCTGAAGCGTGACCGGGATTACCTATTCTGACCGGGATAACGCCTCCTCGGTCCACAGTTTATTTATTGTCAACCGGGCTAGTTGGCATGCCTGCCTTCAGACTAGCCCGGTCTCTTCCCCGGTCAATGCCCTATTCCGCCCTTGCTGTCTCTTCATTTTGCTCGGCTGACGCCTCACCTGTTCCCGGTCTCTTCAACTCTGAGGCTGCCATTAATGGTGACAGGTGGCCCCCTCCCATTGGTCCTCGAGCAGCCAACCAGCCGTCGCAAGAAATTCAAAATTTTGGCGGTTCCCTCGCCTATATACGTGCCCCTTCCTCCTTCGATTCACTTCTACTACCATTCTTCACTCCAAGCATTCCAGAGCTGCTGCCCTTCCTTTCTCTTACCATTGTTGAACTCTCGATCGAAGGAGTATACACTGCCCTACGTTGGTAAGTCCTTCAACCCCTCTTCTATTGTTATTTTCTTTCATATTTCACACATTAGGGCAGAAAAACGTAGCTTTTAGGATTTGGGCACCAAAAACCATCCTAAACCTTCAAACGTTCATGGTGTTCTTCATTTTTCCTGAAGAACACCGAAGAACTGGGGCGGACCGGGCTCCTGGTCTTCATTTGATCCAAAAAACCTTTACTACCGAGCAAATAACATGTTTGCCACAAACCCAGCAAAACCGAGATAGCAAAAAGGACCTGGTCGTTCAACCGGGCTAATATCTGGTCCACTTGGGCGACCGAGCTCCTTGATAAGCTTAGACAACCGAGGTGGTTTGGCACTCTTTATGACCGAGCTAAAGTCAAGCTCACTTTGCGCGACTGCGCTCACACTCACACTTGCCATCCTTTTCCTGCAGAGTCCAAGGGGACCTTTGACCACATCTGAGGCTCTCAAGACCGAGCAACATCCAATTAGCACAGTGCCAAACCCCTCAGCCGAGATACACTAGCTCGGTCACATGGGGAAATTCCGCTTCCTAGTGGACACTCCAGCCGCGCTGGATGCGTTTAGAGAGGAGTACAGCATCCCGGCCAACGTCCATCTAGAGCTGGCGGAAGAGAAGACAACACCCTGGGGCAGACTTGACCAATGCCCCTTCACCGTGCTGTCAATAGTAGAAGGAGGCCTCTGCTTCCCAATCAATCCCCTGATGACCGAGTTCCTGCGCCGGACCGGGCTAGCACCAACCCAAGTATCCACCAACACCTATCGAATAATAAACGGCGTGCACGAACTAAACAACCGGCTAGGCATAAGCCTAGGTTTAGCCGAGATCCTTCGCCAATACACATTAGGCCACACCGGCGACGGTCTCGCCTATTATCTTAAGATTAGACCGGGCAGAGAGAAAATCGTGACCGGCACTCCAGACAAGGATCTTCACGACAATGATTTCTTCTGGGTGTCAGGCAATTACGAGACAGCCGCGGTACCGGGCTGGATGATAAGCAAAAACTTTGGCAGCACATGTAAGCCGCGCAAATTAGCTCGGTCGATTTACTTTCTTCATGTTTCTGTACTTAATCATTTTCTCCGGTCTCTTTTGCAGCAATCCAAGCCTTGCAAGCCAACTATCACTTTCCCAACGTTGAGGCAATCAGGACCGCGCTTCGCTACCGCGACCGAGATTGCAACCAACTGCTCGGCTACACACCCACATACAGATACTCCGCTCCCCGCCGGAGTAAAGTCATAGATTTCCTTCGCGCTCCATCACCTCCAGCAGACCCAACCTTGCCAGACGTCCCCCTTATCCGCTTGACAGAGGAGCAAGAGATGGCCAAACGAAGCAAAATCAAGAACCTGCTCACCGCCACTTCAGCCGAGATACCGAGCGTGGTCATCCGCTCTCCAGCCACCGGACAAGCAAGCGACGCCGTGATCGCTCTTTCTTCCCCAGCAGCCGGGCAATCCAGCAAGCAACCAACTCAACGCCGGGCTAGCAAAAGAGCCCGCGCGGATCCATCCGCCGAGCTGGTGGCCGAGCTCACTACCGAGCAACCATCTGAAACAGCTGACCCAGTACCGGCATGGCGTCCGCAATTGAAACACCGGGGAAAGGACATCCCGGCGACGGCGTCGATCAAGGGTGACAAAGAGCACTTGCTCGCCTTTGATCTTTCCAAGGCGCTGCTACTACCGAGCGACGTGGTCGGCAGCGACCACGTTCCTGACACTCGGTTGATAAAGTCATCCATCAAGTCCATGGCCAGGGTAAGTCTCAATCTGCCACTGAAATTTTCGCTAAGTGTTTGTCCGGTTCCTTCGCTAATCAAATTAGCTTTTTGCAGGCCATTCAAAAACAACACCGGGTTATGGAGCGCATACACCGGCTTCGGCAGAAGGCGGCCGACACAGCCAGCCAGGTGCAAAGCCTCCAGACCGAGCTTGGCCGAGCAAAATCGTCGCTCGAAGCCGCCAACTCTGACAACAACAGGCTGCTCGGCCAATTTGAAGCCGCCGAGAAAAAGAAAGACGAGCTCCAGGCCGAGCTCGATGCACTTAAGAAGTCCAGGAAAAAGGACTGTGAGGATGCCAATAACGCCGGCTTCAACGAAGCCGAGGAGAACTACAAGAAACAAGTCTTCGCCACACAAGACATTTACTTCAAGGCTGGATGGAAGGCTGCCTGTCAACAGCTCGGTCAGGGCCCTGACACTGATGTGTTTGCCTCTCCGCCGGCTGTCTTCTTACCGACCTACCTCATCCCATATGCCAATGACGTCTTCAGCGCACTGCAAGCTGAGGCCGAGGAGGGACTTGAAGAAGAGGGTGAGGAAGATGCTGAAGGAGAGGACCAAACCGCGCAGGAGCAGCCCGGCAAACCGGGACCGGTGTCCAGGACCAAACCGCCACGGTCAACCTGGAGGCTCATGAGGAATTCCCTGATCTCTCCCCCTTAACTTAGGTTTCTTTTCTTTGTTTGTTTCTTTCTCCTTTCTGATGTGGCCGGGCTAAGTCCCCACCTTTTGTATTTACTTTCCCTCAATGAAAAACTTTAATTTTGGTTAAGTGTTTGCACGGTTGTAATTAATTCCGTCTTCAACAAAACATCTCGGTATAATCACGAATTTGGACGACACTTCGCCAACCGGATTACTTAACTCGGTTGAATCACTTAAGCAAAACAAAACACCAACTTCTTCAACCGGAGTAAACCATCTCGGTTGGGAATAACTAAGTTGAACAAAACACCAACTTCTTCAACCGGAGTAAACCATCTCGGTTGGGAATAACTAAGTTGAACAAATCACAAACTCTTCCAATCGGAATAAATCATCTCGGTTGGGAATCCTAAGTTGGACAGAACACCAACTCTTCCAACCGGAGTGAATCATCTGGGTTGGGATGGCCTAAGTTGGACAGAACACCAACTCTTCCAACCGGAGTGAATCATCTCGGTTGGGATGGCCTAAGTTGGACAAAACACCAACTCTTCCAACCGGAGTAAATCATCTCGGTTGGGATGGCCTAAGTTGGACAAAACACCAACTCTTCCAACCGGAGTGAATCATCTCGGTTGGGATGGCCTAAGTTGGACAAAACACCAACTCTTCCAACCGGAGTAAATCATCTTGGCAAGAAATATCTAAGTCGAACAAAACACCAACTCTTCCAACCGGAGTAAACCATCTCGGTTGGGAATCCTAAGTTGGACAAAACACCAACTCTTCCAACCGGAGTAAATCATCTCGGTTGGGAATCCTAAGTTGGACAAAACACCAACTCTTCCAACCGGAGTAAATCATCTCGGTTGGGAATCCTAAGTTGGACAAAACACCAACTCTTCAAGCCGGAGTAAAACATCTCGGTTTTTACATTAAAACAACATTCCAAGTGCTAGAGCAAAATCACTTCTATAAATTGACAAAAAGAATTACATTCTGAAGTGCAAGCCAAAAAATTCCTTTGCACAAGAGAAGAAAGCAAAAGCTTAGAAATAATACAGTTTGAGGTTGGCCGCATTCCATGGCCGTGGTACTGCTCTTCCCTCTAGATCCTCCAAATGGTAAGCCCCCTTGCCCGCCAGACCGGTGATCTTGTAGGGTCCTTCCCAATTTGCCCCCAGTTTGCCTTCACCTGGCACCAGGGTGTTGCCCATAACCTTCCTCAAAACCCAATCACCAACTTTGAACGGTCTGGGGTACACCATCTTGTTGTACTTCTTTGAGAGCTCTTGTTGGTAGGCGGCTACATGGATGAGGGCCTTCTCCCGACGCTCTTCCACTAGGTCCAGCTCCAAGGCAATAGCCTCGGCATTCAGTTCAGGCTCAAAACTCTCGCTCCGTAGGGTGGGCATGCCAACTTCCAAAGGTATGACCGCCTCCATGCCATAAGCCAAAGCAAATGGAGTCTCCCCGGTAGATTGCCGCGGGGTTATTCGGTATGCCCAAAGGACGCTGGGTAATTCCTCAGCCCATTTTCCCTTTGCCTTCTCCAGCCGTTTTTTCAACCCATCCAGTATAGTCTTGTTCGATGCCTCGGCTTGACCATTGGACTGCGGGTAAGCCGGAGTGGAGTTGTAAAATTCAACCTTCAAATCTTCACAAAATCCTCTGAATAGGCGACCGTCAAACTGGGTGCCGTTGTCTGAGATCAAGATCTTGGGGACGCCAAACCGCGTGACCACGTTCTGCCAGACAAACCGCTTCACGTCTTTCTCTTTGATTGTTACCAAGGGCTTAGCTTCGACCCATTTCGTGAAGTAATCTGTGGCCGCAATGAAGAATTTCCGGTTGCCCGGTGCTGTTGGTAGCGGCCCCACTATATCTAGCCCCCACATGGCGAAGAGCCAAGGACTGGTGAGAGGAAGAAGTTCCCTAGCAGGCTGATGGATCTGATGGGCGAATTTCTGGCATTTTTCGCACTTGCAGACGTACTTTTGTGCGTCGGCCTGCATGCACGGCCACCAGTATCCCTGCGAAATAGCTTGGTAGGCCAAGGACCTGCCCCCTATATGGCTGCCACAAATGCCTTCGTGAATTTCGAACAAGAAGGCCTCCACACTACTCGGGTGCACGCACTTTAGATAAGGACCAGTGAAGGACTTTTTATATAACGCACCAGATGGAGAGAGCCAAAACCGCTCTGACTTCACCCGGACTTTGTGCGCTTCCTTCTTGTCAGTTGGTAGAGTCCGGTCTCTGAGGAACAAGATTAAGGGGTCCATCTAGGATGGACCTAGCGCGGCGCAGAGTACATCCGTCTACCCGGCGTCTTCAATGCTTGGCTGTGGAAGAAAGTCAATTAACAGGGGGTTTGGAGAAGTACTATCTACCATCGAAGCGAGGCCGGCCAGCTCATCAGCTCGGCTGTTTTCTTCACGGCCAATCTGTTGGACTCTGATTGCCTGAAACTGCTTGATGTGTTCCCTGACCAGAGCTTGGTACTTCGCCATTCTGTTATCCTTTGCTTCGTAAATCCCAGAGACTTGGTTAACCACAAGCTGGGAATCACTGTACACCAGTAGCTTGGCAGCCTTCATTTGAATAGCGCTCTTGAGTCCGGCCAGAAGGGCCTCGTACTCAGCCTCGTTGTTAGAGGCTGGGAAGCCAAGCGTGATAGAATGTTCAATGGTTAGGCCATCCGGGGAGATAAGAACGATACCTAGGCCGGCGCCGTGACGGTTGGACGCTCCATCAACAAAAAGCTTCCACATTTCCTCCACAAAAAGCTTCCAGCAGTCTAATGGGTCCTGAGAGTTGCGAAGGGCAATGGGGTCACGGTGCCTTGGCTGTCTGGCTTCAAGTTCTGTGTTGACTGGTTCCACTCCAGCCCCCTTTGGTGATTCGGCACCGGACTCAGCAAGTCGGTCTACAATGCTTAAGTCCGTAGGGGAATCACCAGGGTGCGGTATCATGCCGGCCGCAGGCTCTGTGCTGAGTAGTTCCATTACTTCCCCTTTTAACGATGCGGTACCGGACAGAGTGGGTGGGACAACAATACCCGACGCCGTCATTGCGTCACCGGTTGGTTGAATTGTACAAGTTGAAAGTACGTCGGGGGGGCGCGCAAATTCCGCATCGGCAACTCCACCCAGTTGTGGTATCTCGGTCAGGCTTGCAGTCCCTTCTTCGTCTGCCGCGGCAATATCGACCGGGCATATCGGATGAGTTCCATGTGAGAATTCGGCAACGAAATCGGCCAAAGTTTGGGCCTTTATGGCTGTGCGCGGCTGGAACTTTATATCAAACTGTCCCAACTCAACCGCCCACTTGAGAATTCGGCTTGAAAAGTCTGCCCGTTCAAACAAGGCCTTAAGGGGAAACTCGGTCAGTACGATGATGGTGTGGGCGTGAAAATAATGCGCCAACTTCCTTGAAGCCATCATCAATGCCAACGTAAGCTTTTCCAGCGGCAAGTACCTCGTCTCAGCCGGCAACAAGGTTTTACTGACATAAAAAATTGGGAGGTGCTTGATTCCTTCAGCGCGGACTAGCACCGCACTGACTGTGTGCTGGGAGACGGCAAGGTAAAGGTAGAGTTCCTCACCCGGCTTTGGTGTAACCAACAATGGCGGAGAAGACAGATATTCCTTGAGCTCGGCCAAAGCTCGGTCACACTCTTCGCCCACGAGAACTTTGACTTCAATGCTTGAAAGAAAGGGCGGCAGCGATCTGATGACCGGCTTATAAACCGATTAAGCGCGGCGGCCATCCCGGCCAGATGCTGCACGTCCTTAGCCGAGCTGGGCTGGTTAAACTCTTGTACGGCTCTGATCTGAGTAGGGTCTGCCTCGATGCCTCGGTTCGTGACTAGGAACCCCAAAAATTTTCCGGATCCCACGCCAAAGGCACACTTTGACGCATTCAAGCGCAGCTTGTGCTTCTTTAGAATGGCAAACATCTCGGCAAGGTCGGACAAATGGTTTGCCTCATGTTGGCTCTTTACTACCATATCATCGATGTAAGTCTCCATTGTCCGGCCAAGCAAAGGAGCAAACATTTTGGTCACCATCCTCTGAAAAGTTGCCCCGGCGTTCTTCAAACCAAAAGGCATGACTCGGTAGCAGAAGAGTCCCCTTGGAGTCGTGAAAGAGGTGATCTCTCGGTCAGGACCATGCATGGCGATCTGATGGTAGCCGCGATAGGCGTCCAGGAAACTGAGCCTGTTATGTCCAGCCGTCAAGTCCACAAGCTGGTCAATCCGCGGCAAGGGAAAGCTATCATTCGGACAAGCTCGATTCACAGTCTTGTAATCGACACAAACTCGCCACTTCCCGTTCTTCTTCGGTACCACGACCGTGTTGGAGATCCATCGAGGGTAGTGCACTTCCTCAATTGCTCGCGCCTCAAGCAAGTTTTTCACTTCCTCTGCAACTACCTCGGCGTGATGCAGCACCGACCTCCTTGTTCGCTGAATGACTGGCTTCGCTCCGGGGAAGACATTGAGGTGATGGCAGATAAAACTTGGATCGAGGCCGGGCATGTCGTAAGGCGACCATGCGAAGACTTCGATATTGGCCATCAAAAACTCAACCATTTTGGTCCTTTCTTGGGCAGTAAGGCTGGAGCCGAGCAGAAAGAACTTGTCCGGCTGCTCCATATCAATCCGCACCTCCACCAATTCCTCGACGGCTTTGTCCTCTGCATTGGTGCCCACATCTTCAAGAACTCCCCGGTCTTCCGGTCCTTCTATCATTTGAACGAAGCCTTTAGCAGCCCGGCTGCCGTTCACTGCCACGAAGCACTGCTTTGACATGACTTGATCTCCCCAAATCTCCTCGATTGCCCCCATAGCCGAGGGGAATCTCATCACCTGATGGTAAGTCGACGCGACGGCTTGCATTGCGTGAAGCCATCCCCTCCCAAGGATCAGGTTGTAAGTAGAAGGCACGTGTAACACCCAGAACTCCACTTGCTTGACCACGGATCCCGCTTTGACCAGCAGGATGATCTTTCCCAAAGGCCACTCCGGTTGCGAGTTAAAACCAACCAGTGGCGAAGTTGCCGGAGCCAAGTCTGTCTCTCGGAGCTTGAGCTGCTTGAATGCATCATAATACATGATCTCGACCGAGCTTCCCTGATCGATCAAGATTCGTTTGACGTCAAATTCCTTGACGCGGAGCGTCACCACTAAGGCATCGTTGTGCGGCGTCTGAATGCGCTCTAGATCACGTGAGGAAAAACTGATCACATCTTTTTCTTCGGTCTTCCCCTTTTTGATCGCAGGCTGAACCGACAACACTTCTCTCATGTGTTCAGCCTTCTTGATCATACCCCGGAGCTCACAAATGCGCGCCGGTTCTACTATGCCGTGGATGACATTAATAACTCCTTGTGGCAGCGCATCTCGGTCATCCTGTCCCCTGGGATCAACTGGAGCCTGGTTAGCCTTTACGCCCCCATCAATGTAAAGATCTAGGTGTCCGGCCGCGACTAGCTCTTCCAGGTGTTGCCTTAGAGGCAAACAATCCTCAGTCCGGTGGCCTCGCTTACGGTGGAATGTGCAGTGATACCGCGGATTGTAACCCTTTTGTCCGTCGCCCAACTTAGCAGGAAACCGGACATACTCCTCGTCTCGGATTTCACTAAGTATGCGATAGATTGGAATCTTGAAGACCGTGGTTATGCTAGTCCTTGCCTTCAACCTTCTGTGTGCATCTGCTACGTCATCTCGGGGGTAGTCATCCCGGTCATTCCGACGTCCTCTACCCCGGTTCTTACGATTTGAGCCACGGTCAGACTCCTCTACTCGGTCGCTTGAGCGGCTAGACTCTTGCCCAACTGCGTGCACCTTGCCTACTGTCTTCTTGTCTGTTGTTACTGAAGCTGCCTTCACGGTTGAAGTTGACGCATCGTCCTCAACTCGGATGTGCTCGTTGATGCGATGCATGAGCTGGCCCATGGACGTCGGTTGGTACATGGTAAGCGAGTCCCGCAGTCTATGTCCGACCGGGAGACCACGCTTGTATTGAGTGATTGCAAGGTTGACCGGACAATCCAAGATCTCGTTGAAGGTCTCCCAATATCTGGAGTTGTACGCCTTCAATGTGTCGCTCGGTTCCATCTTGACACTCAGTAGGTGATCAACTTGTTTTGGTGTTCTGGTGTTGGTTTTGAAGCGCGTGACAAAGGCTTCGGCCAACTGATGCCACCTCTCAATACTCCCCTCCGGCAGCCTTTCGAACCACTTCAAACCCAGTTCGCCCAAACTCGACGGGAAGATGAGGCACATAAGAGCATCATTCCGCCTATGGCCGGCCATGACCTGTCAGAAATGACTTACGTGCATGTAAGGATCCGTCTTCCCGTCGTACAATGTGAACTTTGGCTGGTGGAAGCCGGACGGAAGAGGTGTTGTCTCTATTTCCAGGGAGAAACGAGTGGCACTCAACCTTGCCAAATCTGAATCCACTAGGAGCGGCGCTGCTTGGCGGGGTGGAGGCATTCCGACCTCCTCGCTGGCGTGAATCCCGTAGGATAACCGCTGGAACGCCGGTATCCTCTGAGCCTCCCGCCGGCGAGCCCGCGCCTTTAAGACTGCCCGCAAATCCTCTGAATGAGCGGAGTAAGAGTACCTCGACGTCGTCACCGGACGTGAGGGCTGGTAAGTACTATCTTGCGCGCTAGACTTCTCTGCATGCACGTCGGAATCACCAACCTTATAACTTCTGGTAATGGAGATGGAAGGTGTGTGTCGCTGACTCTGACTACCTGAACGGCGGGGTTGGGTGCGCTCATTGTGGTCACCCACTCCAGCTACACCCTTCCCCTTGACATGCCGCTTCAAATCCTCCATCTCCGCCGCCATTCGTCGGATGACGGCATCCTGGTCCTTCAACTTGCTTTCCAGACATCTGGCGTGTGAGTCTCTCCACCGCCGATGACCGTCTGGACTCTGGGAATGACCATGACTCCTCCCGCGCGTCTCCCGACTGTCCTCCTGGGTATGTCTCCAAGTTCCCCATCGGAGAGATGGTGGGAGGTCCCTCTCTGCGTCTGCCCGACTCCGGAGTGATCCCGTCGATGGCGGACACTTGAATCTCCTCGTTGTTCGCCATTGAAGGCGGTCAGATGAGCTTCGGAAGACAAGGTTTTATCTACAAGCTTCCCACAGACGGCGCCAATTGTACGGGGAGCAAATATTCCGGCGAGCCCGTACTCCTTTCTTCCAAGCTCCGTTTCTGTCCGATCACCTGAAAGCACAACGGCGGTGAGCTACCCGGCGGTGTGTGGCCAGAAAACCGCTTCGACGATCAAGTTAGCACACACCATGGGATAGAGAGAGAAAGAGGAGAGAGTGTTTGAGTGTAAGAGTTTCTTACCAAAAAAAATGTCCGTCCCCGTATGGGGGGGGCGCAGACATGCCTATATACCCTCTGCGTCCCATATCCACTCCCAGTCATCTCCTGACACGTGGCTCCGCTATCTCATCTGTCAGCGTAAACCTTGCTGAACATCACCTAATCTCAACTGCCTGCCTTCTCAACTGGAGCTCGGCAGCCGAGCTGCTCCATCCACGGCCGTGCTGTGCTTCATACCCAAGCACTTCACTGGCTAAGCCCAAGGAGAACCGGGCTAGCCGGCATCTCGGCAAAGCCGAGCCCGGGGCATCTCTTGCGGTTGGCCTTCCTGCCGATCAAACCATTACCTCGGCTGACCACGCCTTTCCGGGCGCCGGTCACTCAGCTTGACTGGCTCCACTATCGCCTGATCAAGCAGCTCGGTCCAACCGAGCACTGCCTTGCCGGGCAGCTTCTGTACGCTCTGGGGCGGCACATACTCGGCCTAGCACCTGCCCGGCCCAGGTCCTGGCAGCCCATCTCCGGGCGGATCGCAGGTCATCTCAGCCCGATGCACCATTAGGCTCTCAACCTGTTCGGCCGTTACCTCGGCCCAATTCCAGATCATAAATCTCCCTCTCACTAACGATTTTTTTTTTTTTTTTTTTTTTGTGTATGTTACATTGGAATGTTACGTTTGAAAAAAGTACATTAAGGAGTTTTTTTTTAGTGTCACGTTGTTATGTTTGGGAAAAGTATACCAAAGAATTTTTTAATGTGTTACATTGGAGTGTTGCGTTATTGGAGTGTTAAGTTTTTGTTAGTAATGTGAGATTTGTTTCAGAAAGAGAGAAAATTCAAAACTTCTACAGTGCAAATTGTCCAAATGTGTAATTTTACATTTGGAAAAACCTACTTTTATCTCTAAAAATTAAACTCAAACATGTAAGCAACTATCTTTTTGCGTAATTTTCACTTTAATAAGACCTTTAAGTTCATAAGAAAAAAAAGATGACTAAACAATTCATAATATCACATTTTGAGATTTATTGGTACTTCACCTAATCTTTTTTATGTTATTCATTTGAAAAACGATATTATAAATAAATTATATGAGTTCAATTAATAATTTTGAAACCAAAAATGCGAAAAAAAGAAAAAGAAAAGTAAAACATATTTTTTTTCCAACTAAACATAAAAGAATTTTAAAAAAATTGACATGAAACTACGGCTCGATTATTAATTGAACTACGGCTCGATTTTGGCTCGAATGTCCTAAAACGACGTCGTTTTGGCTCGACAGCCCAAAACGACGTCGTTTTGGACCGCCTTTTTTTTTTTTTTTTCTTTTTTCTTCCTTTTCTTTCGTCTTCTTCGTTGATTCAACAGAGGAGAGAGAGAGAGAACGAGAGGGAGAGAAAGAGAGGGAGAGGGAGAAGACGCCGATCGTCTTCTTCGATTCAACAGAGGAGAGAGAAGTCGCCGCCGATCGTCTCGTCGCCCAGCTTCGATCGTCTCGCCGATGCCGATGACCAGCTCCCGCCGATCGTCTCGTCGCCCAGTCGCCGATGACCAGCTCCGATCCTCCCCCTCCCCCTCCCCCTCCCCCTCCCCTGTATTAGGGCCCCCTCCCCTCCCCTCCCCCTCCCCCTCCCCCTCCCCCTCCCCTCCCCTCCCCTGCTGAAAATCGAGCCGCGTGGCTCGAAACCATTTCGAGCTACCAATCGGTGCTCAATAAAAAATTAGATTCAAAAGAAATGATATTTTAATCTTATTACAAAAGAATTAAATCATTTCTAACTAAACATTCATTTATTTTTCAAAATTTCTATATTAATGAAAGTAGTTGGATTTATTCTTAATTAGTAATAAAAATTAATGAAAGAGCTATTAGTGAGCAAATCAATGCATAAGGACAATGGCTTTTTTTTTTTTTTTTTTTTTTTTGAACTGGCATAACGACAATGATTGAAGTAGATATATTGTAGGTGGAATTACTGCTTAGTAGGTAGAAGGAAAAAAATTACAGAAATATAGAGGGATGTAGTGCACCTTCATAAATTTTGACTTTTACCCTATCATAGAATCATTTGCATCCCTTATATGTTTATAAATTTTTTTCTTTTTTTTTTACGCTCTATGGAACAGTAATTTTCCCTATCTTGTATATGAAAAAATCGTTACTTCAAAAATGGGCCCATAAATTTTATGATGTATTACAAGATCTATATATAGAATAATTGTGGATCATATATTTAATATTTTTAGATAAAATTTTTGAGTATAGTATCAGTGATATTTATTAAGGTATGTTTAGGTCAAGTTTGACAACTCAAAAATAATTTATCTTTTTATCTTTTTTCTATCACATCACTTCTCTACTTTTCTGCACATCTTTTCGTAAAAAGACTTAAAATACACTTATTTAGATCATCCCAGTATTTGATTTCTACAAAAACAACAAGATGACTTTTTTTTTTTTTGGGAGGGGGGAATAGATAGAAAAATATAAGAATAATTAGATAAAATTGGATAGTTATAGTCCAATAACGTATATCCACATGTTTAACAATCCAAAAAAATCGCCTAACCCAACTCAACAATCACCACACCAAACCCAACAATCATTTAATATAATCGTCATAATAAGGAAGAAATAATCAAAAGGTATCAAACAAATCTACATAGAATTTGAGTCCACAACCTCACAAACCATCCTGTGAATGCAATAGCTAAGAAAATTATGTTTAGATGTCAAAAATGTTGGGGAGAAATGAGAATCTCATTGCCAGTAATGAGATTGGTAGCAGTAAAATTCTTGTATCAATACTATTTAAGCGTTTGGCTTTCTTAGGAATCTTCAATGAAAAACAATAAAAATTTAAATATTGTGAGCCTCATTAGTATTTTTTTAGCCCTAAATAACTAATATTCTAGGCAGGTGAGATTCACGGAGGAAAAGTGGTGAATCAAATTCAAATTTGAAAGACATTTTCTTAGTCTGAAATCAAATTGAAATGTGTTGTTGGACCTCCGTAAGCTTATCACGGAGTTCATATAGATAATTTGAACCGTTCAATGTGTAAGACTCGTCAAGTACTTCATCTCTACAAACAAATCATGTTGATCGGATATCGATTGTCACTTTATTAGATTAAATTTGTGTCAACGATAATTATGATTTTAAAAATAAATTATTTACACAAATGTGAATTGATCAAGTGACTATTGATATTCGATTAACGTGATTTTTTACAATAATGAAGTACTCGACAAACCTTACATATTTAAGAGACAGTCCAAAATGAGCTCATAATGGATCGGACCAGACTAGACTGTCCAATTAGTTAGCCCAACCGAAAATAGTCCAATTTGAAAATATAATTTATAATGAATAAAGCTATACGAAATCATATGGGGTATATCAATTAGTGTATTAAAGAATGATGTGACATAATTTTAGAGGTTTTGAGTTTTTGTAGTTTATGTAATAGGTAGGATCCATAATTTTAAAGTGACAATATTATAATGTGTGAATTACACTAACAGTCCCTATAATTTGGAACTCGGGTCACTTTGATTCGTAACTTTTTAATTGTGACACATTTGATCTTGAATTTTGAATCTTGTT
Organism: Camellia granthamiana; assembly: GCA_036172215.1. NCBI lineage: Eukaryota > Viridiplantae > Streptophyta > Magnoliopsida > Ericales > Theaceae > Camellia > Camellia granthamiana. The sequence continues at coordinate 42,021,784 of CM069912.1, forward strand.
CTAAATAAGGACAATTGAAAATACCATTGTCCAATTTCAAGGGCAAAGTCGTCAATTTGATAAAATATAAACTAATTTGACAAAAATAAAAGTCAAAAAAATGTTTTTGAATTTTTAAAAATAATTTCTACCCAAAATAAAATTATGTAGAATTGATAATTTTTTAGACATTTATTTATTTTATTTTTTTACCAAATTAATTTTTGTTATGTTTGTTAGGTTTTTAACATGTAATCGATATATTTAATATATAAAATATTTTTAGTTTTGAATTTTTTGATTTAATTGATTGGTTTAATAATGATATCAAAGTTGTTGCCATATTTGACTTTTGAAAAAATAAAAACTAATTTAATAAAAATAAAAACAACCACATATTACAGAGTCCGGATCCTCTCTAGCTTCCCTCTCCGGCTCATCCTCCTGTCAACGGCTCAGATCACCTACAAATAAATAAATGGCTCAGATTCGTTCCTTTAAAAAAAAAAAAAATACATACTCACTAACACACTCACTGCACACACACAGTCTCAATCCGTCCCTTTCTCTCTCTCCGTCCTTTCTCACTGGACACACACTCATCACAGCACACACGCACACTCACACTCACTCTCTCTCTCTCTCTCTCTCTCTCTCTCTCTCTCTCTCTCTCTCTCTCTCACATTTTTAATAAAAAATAAAAAATCTATTTTAATCTTTTTGATTTTATTTTCACAATATATATATATATAATTTTTAATATAAAATTTTAATTTCTATAAAATTAATATCATTGAAAATATACTTTTAAAATAAGACTAATATTAAATATATTTAATAAAAATTTAAAATGAATAAAAAGTAATTACTATGTTTAGTTATGCTTTCAAATTATTATTTTAAAATTTTTCATATATGAAAATAATGACTTATTTAATGAAAATATACTTTTAAAATAAGACTAATATTAAATTTTTCAGAAAAAATATATGAAAATAATGACTTTTAATTTAATTTTATTAACCAAACGAGTTTAATTTTCATATATTTTTAAAATAATTTTAAAAATAATGACTTCATATATATTTTTTGGAATGAAAATTATTTTTGAGAATTTCAAAAATATATGATTTTTGTTTGTTTTATTTCATCAAAATAATTTTTATATTTTAAAAATAATACTTTGAAAGCATAACTAAACATTGTAATTACTTCTATTTATTTTAAATTTTTATTAAATATATTTAATATTAGTTTTATTTTAAAAGTATAGTTTCAATGATATTAATTTTATAAAAATTAAAATTTTATATTAAAAATTATATATATATTATGAAAATAAAATTAAAAAGATTAAAATAATTATTTTTTATTTTTTTATTAAAAATGTGATAGAGGGAGAGAGAGTGTGATTTTAAATTTTTTTTTGGGGTTAGAAATGTGATAGAGAGAGAGTGCCGTGATGAGTGTGTGTCAGTGAGAAAGGACGGAGAGAGAGAGAGAAAGGGAAGTATTGAGAGGAGTTCGGATCCTCGGCCGCCCTTATCGGCGGCCGTTTCAGCAGCCCCCCAAAACGACGTCGTTTTGGGGGGTTTTTTTGGTTTTTTTTTTTTTTTTTTTTTTTTCTGTTCTTCTTCCTCGTTCGAACAGAACCAGAGGCGAGAGGAGGGGAAGAAGAGAGAGAGGAAGGGAGAAGAAGAGGGAGCCGCCGGTGGGCCGGACTGGAGGGGGCCATAATCACTGGCGGAGGAGGAGGAGGAGGCGGAGGCGGTGCGACGATCGGGCGACGATCGGACGGCTGGCGAGCTCGACGACCTGCGACGGCGAGCTCGCCCCGAGCAGCCATGGCGGCGAGCTCCCTCCCCTCTCCTTCCCTCTGGTTCTGCGAAGAAGAAGGGGAAAAAAAAAAAAAAAAAAAAAAAAAAACGAAAAAACCCCCCAAAACGACGTCGTTTTGGGGGGGCTGCTGGAACGGCCGTCAAGAAGGGCGGCCGAGGATCCGAATTAGTATTGAGAGTGTGTGTGTGCAGTGAGTATGTGTGTTAGTGAGTATGTATTTTTTTTTTTTTTTTAATGAAACGAATCTGAGCTGTTTATTTATTTGTAGGTGATTTGACCCGTTGCTCGGAGGATGAGCCGGAGAAAGAAGCTGGAGAGGATCCGGACTCCATATTATATGGTCATCATCAAAACACATAATAAAAATTAATTTGATAAAAAAATAAATACTTAAAAGAGATATCAATTTTATAAAATTTTATCTTTAGTGGGTATAAATAATTTTTAAAAATTCAAAAATATTTTTTTGACATTTATTTTTGTTAAATTAGTTTATATTTGGATAAATTACAAATACACCCCCTGAGGTTTGCTTAAAGTACAGATTGCCCCCTGTGATTTGAAAAATTACAAATACCTCCTTGTTAGTATTTTTATTTAATAGAATTAACTACAAAAACGAAATTTATAATTGCTCTCTTATACAATAATAAAATTACTTAAATTATTAATTAAAATATATTTCTAACATCATTAAAAATTGTTAATTGATTTGATGATTTATTAATAAAAGTAGTGATTTGTTATAAAATTAGAAATCTCAAAGGTGAAATATAATTTTCAAAATCTCATGGAGTAATTCGTATTTTAATCAAACCTCAAGAGGTATATTTGTAATTCACCCTTTATATTTTATCAAATTGATGACTTTGCCTTTGAAATTGAACAATGGTATCTTCAATTGTTCTTATTTAGAATAAGATTCAAAATTCAGGATCAAATATGTCACAATTGAAAAATTAGAGACCAAAGTGACACTAGGCTCAAACTATAGGGACCGTTAATAATATATACCGACACACTAATTAATATATTAATTAATGCATATACCACCATTAATAAATAATCATGAATCACTTTCCAAATCCATTCCATTCTCAAAATTATACAAATTGAAATGGATACAAATACCAATCACCCGAGCTTAGCCAAAGTTGTACACCAATCATTTTTATTTTTATGAAAAAATTGTTTTCAAAAATAAATTTTTTTTTGTCTTTCTTAAAGAGTGCAATATTTTCAGATTTTTCAAAAATAATTTACCAAACAACTTTTTTATTTTTTGCAACAAATACGAAATTTGTATAAAAAAAAGTATTTAAAAAATTGAATGCGTGATCGAAATTTATTTAAGATGTATTATAAAATAATTGAATCATGGCTAGAAATCTTAATGGGAGATTATTTTTATATTTACATAATATTTATTTTGCTATTGTTGTAGATAAAAATTTGGAGGTTCATCTAAAACTATTGAGTGATTCTACTTATACCACTACTTTATCTCTTTACATTCTTCATTACACCACTAAAAAAAAAAAATATGATTCTTATCACATTTATTATATTACCAAAACTAACCATAAAGTAAATTCTTCAAAACCCTTTCATCTTTTTACACCAATAGTTTTTTGAGGGAATAAGAGAACAGAGAAAGACGCAAGGAAGACAGTGAGTGTGGCCCACAACGAAGTGCCTGTTTGGTCACACAGTGCTAAAAAAGTTACATTCCTCCGGTGTAATGTTGTCGGAAAAATATATTTCTCTAGCATTTTGTTGCTATACATTTACAAGCCACTTTCTTCCAAACAATGATTTTTAAATTTGTGTCAAGCCTGTGAGGTAATAGAATGCTAATAAATTTGAATTAATTCAGTACCATGTTACCAGACAAACTTTTTTTCCCAATAATATGCTGTCGTTCGATTGGATGATAACAAGAAATTAATTCTGGGCCACTTATGAAGTGTCTGTTCGGTGATACATTGCTATACAAATTAGATTACTTTAGTGTTATATTGCCAAACTATAATAGATTTGTCTAGCCACCTATCGTTGTTGTACATTGAAAGACTTATTTTTTCTTTCAACCATCCATAAAAAAACATCCATAAATCAAACACGCATCCTTAAAATCATAAAAATATTCATAAAAATATTAAGTGTACGAACATCCATAAAAAAATTTACAAAATCTGTCGTTATTTGCATCCATCAATCAAACATGTTTTATAATTTGTCTATATTGATAGTTTCGGTAGTTACTACATTAGGGTTGATAAGCATATGGAATTAATGAATACGGGTAGTACATGCTTTCTCCCATCCATTAGCACACGGGTGATGAAAATAAATCAAATTATTTGCTATCTGATGTCTTTATTATAACAATGACAAATCCAATCTTCTTCCTTCCATCAGAAGCCCATTTAATTAATGCTTGACGACTACTAAAAATCTAAGGATAATAAATACATTTATACATCAAATTATTAATAAAACTCAATACAAATTAAAAATAAGAAAAAATCGTATTCATAAAAATACTTAACAAATCTCGTCTATAATGAATTCATGACTGAAGTCCACTAATAATGCAGTACTTGCATTGTTACAATGAGTAGAAGTATAATCCTTCCAAGTAAAAAAATATAAAATATAAAAAAAATAAAATTAGAAATATACGGTAATGAGTAGACGAACAAATTAAAAACATTCGGCCTTGGGCTATTGGAAATATATCTTTTATTCGATAGTTGGTTACCAAATATATATTTTTTGTCTGGCAATGTAATGCCAGACTATTTTATTTTGTTTTCAAAACACCAAACAAAAGTCGAAAAACAAAACAAAAACCTATCCAACAAATAAAAAAACTCATAATTTTAGTTTTTTAACGGTTCTTCATTACCATTTTTTCATCCATTGATTTCTTCTATGATTAAAACAGTATGATTCTTACTTTTGAAAAGAGATGTGTAAGAGAGAGGAAAAATTGAGAAAGGAAGAAGAAGAGTAGACATTGAAGACTAAGGAGTGTAAGAAGATAATAAAATATATTTAATTTTAGTGTTTTGTCCTTAAAGGTAATTTCATGCATGGATAAAATTGGGAAAAAAAAATCTCATATAAAAGGTATAAAGAGATAAAGTAGTGGTGTAAGTAGAGGAGAATCACTCAAAACTTTTACTATTGGGGCTTTTAGTCAAGGTCATTTTTTTTTTTTTTAAATGGTCTTTTACATTAAAGAATTTTTTTAGATAATTGAATTCTGTAACCAAGAAAAAAAAAAAAAAAAAAAAAAAAAAAAAAAAAAAAGCTTTTACAGCTGAGGCCTTCAAACAAATTTTTATTTTTATTTTTATTTTTTTTATTTTTATTTTTTTCAGTTGAAGCCTTTTAGTTAAGTTTTTTTTATATATTTTTTAAATTTTTTAATGGACCTTTATATTAGAGAATTTTTTAGATAATTGAATTTTTTCTTTCTAGCTTTTACAATTGAAGCCTTTAAATTTTTATTTTTATTTTGTTTCCCTTTCTGTTCTTTTTGAGTCTTTAAACAAAGAGATTTATAAGCATTTGAATAAGATATATGCATTAACTATGTAGGACGAAAACCTCCAAAGAATTTTTATTTTTATTTTTTTTAGGTGAGGAGCTTGAACTTGAAATAAAGGAGTTGGGGTCTTTCAAAATAGGGGACCTAATGTCACAGCGGCAAGAGCCAATTTAATTTAAATCACACATTTTTTTGAAGTATATTTCCATACACATATATTTACTGTAAATTCATTCATTGGAATCTATGAATAAAAATCCAAACGCAAATGCAACCTTAAATTCCCTAATACATAATGATATGTGAAAATGCGAATCTATCTATACTATATATTAAGTAAAATGGAATTTTTAACCCCCAAGACCTGTGGGAATTTCAATATGTCAATCCTAATTTTCTAATTTTTTGTTTTTTTTAAAAAAAAAAATTAACCTCAGTATATTTATTAACTTCTCTCAACCCACAAGACTTTTTGATTTCTCTCATAATTACTGCAGTACCTTTTCCAACACAAATAATTTGTATATTAAAAAAAATTTAAAACAAATATAAATATCTATATCAATATCAATATCTATCTATTTATTTATATCTATCTCTAACCCACAAGTCTTGTGGGAATTCCAATATCTGAACCTTAATTTCTTAATTTTTTTAATTTTTTTTTGAAAAAAAAAAAACTTAGCACTTATTAAATTCTTTCAAATCTTTTTAACTTCTCCAATACACACACTCTTTTTAACTTTTCACATACCTATTGCAAACAGTGAGTCTCCTTTTTGTTTTCTCCTTCTTGACTTCTCACTTCTACACTTTCAACTTCAGTGACCACATATGCAAACAGTAAGTCTTTTTTTTGTTTTCTCCTTCTTGACTTTTCCTTTTGTTTACTGTTTTAATATTGTAGTTAGATAACGCATAAAAATATTTGTGATTTGTCTAGCGAATAAAAAATTATAATTTGATTTTTTAATATGATTGAAATTAGATAAATATAAACCCTCACAAAGAGAAAAATGTGATTATAATTAGTTGAATGATTCTTTTTTTTTAGTGTGATTGTAATTAGTTTAATAGTTCTTTTTTTTCATTTATTTATTTTATTATGGGAAAAATGTGATGTGATTGTAGTTTGTTCAATGGCTCTTTTTTTTTTAATATGATTGTTGTAGTTAGTTCAATAGTTTTTTTTTTTTATAATGTTATTTAATCTTTTTATTTACTATTTTATTTTTATTTTTAATATGATTGAAGTTAGATAAACATAAACACTCACAAAAAAAAAAATGTGATTGTAGTTAGCTCAATGGTTCTTTTCTTTTTTAATTTGATTGTAGTTAGTCAATGGTTCTTTTTTTCATTTATTTATTTATTTTAATTATGGGAAAAATATGATGTGATTGTAGTTTGTTCAATGGTTCTTTTTTTAATATGATTGAAGTGAGACAAATATAAACCCTGACAAACAGAAAAATGTGATTATAATTAGTTGAATTATTCCTTTTTTTTAATGTAATTGTAGTTAGTTTAATAGTTTTTTTTTTCATTTATTTATTTTATTAGGGGAAAAATGTGATGTGATTGTAGTTTGTTCAATGACTCTTTTTTTAAATATGATTATTGTAGTTAGTTGAATGGTTTTTTTTACTATTTTAATTTTATTTTTGATTTTTTAATATGATTGAAGTTAGATAAATATAAACCCTCACAAAGAGAAAAATGTGATTATAATTAGTTGAATGATTCTTTTTTTTTTTTAAATGTGATTGTAGTTAATTTAATAGTTTTTTTTTCATTTATTTATTTTATTATGGGAAAAATGTGATGTGATTGTAGTTTGTTCAATGATCCTTTTTTTAATATGATTGTTGTAGTTAGTTCAATGGTTTTTATTTTAATATTATTTAGTCTTTTTATTTACTATTTTAATTTTATTTTTAATATGATTGAAGTTAGATAAACATAAACACTCACAAAGAAAAAAATGTGATTGTAGTTAGTTCAATGTTTTTTTTTATTTTAATGTGATTGTAATTAGCCGATGGTTCTTTTTTTTATTTATTTATTTTTTTATTATGAAAAAAATGTGATGTGATTGTAGTTTGTTCAATTGTTCTTTTTTTTTTTAATATGATTTAATATTTTATTTACTATTTTAATGGTTTTTCTTTACAATTATTTATGAAAAAAATATGATTGTAGTTAGATAGCATAAAAATATTTGTGATTTGATTTAATTTTTTTTCTGATTTGATTTTTAAAGTACCAATTATTGATAATGATTAAATTGTATTTTGAAAAAAAAAATTGTAATTGATTTTTTTAACTCACTGTGTTTTTTGAAAAAAAAAATTATTGTGTTTTTATAGCGATCCCGGTTTCCCTCTTCTTTGATTGTTGTAGCCGGACTTAGGTTCCGTGGAGTTGGTTGTTGTGTATATTTCGTTTACATCCTTTACTCTGTGTATTTGAGCCTTGGGTTGTGTTGGACAGGTTTGAAACAGGTTGGTTGAGCTTAGAAACCAAAAGTAGTTGCCCAGATTTTTACCTTCACGCTCGAGCAGATCTTTTTACGCTCAAGCGGGCCCTTCGTTGTTGTTTCTTTGCTCGAGCGGATGTTTTGACGCTCGAGCGTGATTTTCCATCTCCCAGTATTTCCTCTGCAGTGTTAGACGCTCGAGCGGGCGTTTGGACGCTCGAGCGGGAGTTTGTGTGTGACGCTCGAGCGAGGAGTTAGACGCTCAAGCGGGGACCTGGTTCTGCAAAAGTTCTGGGAGTGTGTATCCGGCGCTCGGGCGGCGGTTTGGACGCTCGAGCGGGAGTCTGTGAGTGACGCTTGAGCAGTGGTTTCCACGCTCGAGCGGGGCGTCTTTTATATAAAACCGAGATCCAGGTTTTTGGATCACTTTTTCACATCCTTTTCTCTCTCTTACTTTTTCAAAAGTCCATTGTTGAGCCTCTCTCTCTAGAACCTTGCCTTCTCTCTAGGTATTGATCTAGCAAGAGTTGTTTGCTCACCTTTGGCCTTTACAAAAAAGTTGTTGATCGTCGAAGGCTATCTTTTGATCCAAGAATCTCGGGATTTGGAGTATTTTCATTTTCGTCATCTTCTTCCCTTGGGCTCCGAATTTGAGGTAGGGATTCCTACTCACTCTTATGGTCTTTGACATAGATTTTTGGTTGTTTTGATAAAGTGTTGAAGTTGGGTGATTTTGAGACTTAGGGTTTCAAAATGTTAAAAGAAGGTTTTTGTTATTTTGATTCTAAAATGCGTAATTTGGGTTTCAAAATAATGATGTTGTTGTTGGTTGTTGACATATGGACCATTGGGCCATTATTGGAAAATAAGGTAGAAACCCTAATTTGTTGTATAAATTAATTGTTATAATTAATTTGGAAAAATTGTGGTTATATGGAATTGAGTTGGAAATAATGAAATTGGCTCATTATATGGTAGAATGGTGGAGTTGGATTTATTAATCGCTCACTTTTGAAAACATCGATATTTTATCTGTTGGAGCTTTTATAATCTGTTTAGAAATAATTGCTTGGGCTACCGGTGGAGGGTAGTTTTTGATTGTTGTAGACAATGCATGATGATTAGGCAAACTAAAACTAATCAATTGGATGTGTCATAAGAGTATGACGGTTGATAGAATACATTAACATTATGTATTGATTGATAGTGTATATGACCTATGTGTATATACATTGTGTGTATATGGGAGGAGATAGGGGATGTACTCCACGATTTAGCGGAAGATAGGGGATGGACCTCTAAACCGGATGTTGTTTGGGAGGAGATAGGGGATGGACTCCACTGATACAGCTCATATGCTTGTCAGTTAATGTGTTAATATAACTCATATGCTTATCTATGGAAGTGTTGATATACCTCATATGCTTATCTGCTGAGTTGTGGATACAGCTTGTATGCTTGTCTGTTGAGATGTTGATATCGCTTATATGCTTATCTATTGTGAAATGGGAAAGGTTTAATATGAGTCACTATCTCATGTAAGTTGTTGGCCAGGTTCTGAGCCATTGTTGTGAATTGGGAATTTGATAAGAAATGGAAAATGAAATGAAACATGGGCATTATGGTCATGTAATGGAAATGAGATATGAATTGATTTATGGGGATCAAACATTTATCAATTGCTAATGTCTTAGTTATTGCTTATATTGTGTTTAGCATATCTCTACTGGGCATTGGCTCACCCTATATGGGACATTATTTTCAGGTACAGGTAGCATGCCACCTCCAAGGACATAGCTTGGATGGACATGGGAGTTGAAGACTCTTTTTGATCATTTTGTTTGTATTACATGTATATCAAGCCAAGGGCTTCTTTTGTATAGAGTTAGTACTCTTCTTTTGTGCAACCAAGTGTTGACTTGGAAAGCTGTAAGCCCGTATGGCATTTACTTTTGTTGTTAACATGTAATACTGTTGTAAGAACTATTCTCATGAATAGAATTGGTTGACTTCTCTTATATCAATGCATATCTAAAGTGTTGGGTTTTGTGTATTATTTTGAGGGCGTGACAATTTTTTTAATTATCAATTCACTTAATTTGTAATTTGATTTTTAACTCACTGTGTTTTTTAAAAAACAAAATGGATTGTACTCATTAGGGTCGCATAATGTACTAATTATTGATAATGATTAGATTGTATTTTGACCAAAAAAACATTATAATTGTTCTTTTTAACTCACTATATTTTTTGAAAAATAAATTATTGTGTTTTTTAATTATCAATTGACTTAATTTGTGATTGATTTTTTTAATTATTGATGATAATTAGATAGCATTAAAAAAATTGTGATTTGAATGATTGAAGTTATCTCCTTTTGTTTATAATTTTATTTTTTAATATGATTGAAGTTAGATAAACATTAACACTCACAAAAAGAAAAATATGATTGTAATTTGTTCAATGGTTCTAAATAATTCTATATCTATCTATCTATACTATATATTAAGCAAAAGGGGGTTTTTAACCCCAAGGCCTGTGGGAGCTTCAATCTCCTAATCCTAATTTTCTAATTTTCTGATTTAAAAAAAAAAAAAAAACTCAGCATTTATTGACTTCTTCCAACCCAACCTCAGCATTTATTGACTTTTCCCAACCTACAATCCCTTTTAACTTCTCTCATAATTATTACAACATCCTTTTTAATTTCTCTCATAAACTATAGTTACACACAAAAATAAAAAATAAAAAAAATAAGAATTTAGCGATAGATCTCAAAAAGATATAACATCTAAATTTGAATTATGATTTAATAATATAATTATGTATTTTTTTTATGCATATCTATCAAAATTTTAAATCACTTAATGGGACAAATTAATCAATTTTTCAAAATTATTGATTTTTAATTTACAAAATAAATTAAAAAAACTATTGACTGATTTATTTATTTAATAACAAAAATATTTCATAATCTCTCTCTCCTAATCTCTCTCACAAATTTTCAAAAAAAAATATTAAAACTTGCATTCATTTTCTCTTCCCCAAAAAATCAAATAGGAGCTCCAATCTCCTAATCCTAATTTTCTAATTTTTTGATTTAAAAAAAAAACCTCAGCATTTATTAACTTCTCCCAACCCAACCTCAGCATTTATTGACTTTCCCAACCCCCAATCCCTTTTGACTACTCTCATAATTATTGCAACACCCTTTTCAATTTCTCCCATACACTATGGTTACACACAAAAATTAAAAAAAAAAAAAGATAAGAATTTAGGTATAGATCTCAAAAAGATATAACATCTAAATTTGAATTACATTTATTGACTTTTCCAAACCCACAATCCCTTTTGACTTCTCTCATAATTATTGCAACATCCTTTTTAATTTCTCCCATAAACTATGGTTATACACAAAAATAAAAAATAAAAAATATAAGAATTTAGTTATAGATCTCAAAAAGATATAACGGTCCTGTTTGGCAGAGCTGTGGAAGACTGCTTATAGCTTATGCCCAAACAGCTTATACCTTATAACTTTCAGCTTAAGCTGATTTCCAGCTTATTCTCAAAGCATATCCAGCCCAGCTCACAGAATAAGCTGATTTCTGACTTCCACAAAGCTACAAGCTATAAGCATAAGCTAAACCAAACATATCAAAACAGCTTAAATTAAGCTGAAAGCTGAAAATAAGTGCTGACAAACAGGGCCAACATCTAAATTTGAATTATGATTTAATAATATAATTATGTATTTTTTTTTATGCATATCTATCAAAATTTTAAATCACTTAATGGGACAAATTAATCAATTTTCCAAAATTATTGATTTTTAATTTACAAAATAGATTAAAAAAAACTATTGACTGATTTATTTATTTAATAACAAAAATATTTCATAATTTCTCTCTCCTAATCTCTCTCACAAATTTTCAAAAAAAAATATTAAAACATGCATTCATTTTCTCTTCCCCAAAAAATCAGATAGGAGCTCCAATCTCCTACTCCTAATTTTCTGATTTTTTAATTTAAAAAAAAAAAAAAAAACTCAGCATTTATTGACTTCTCCCAACCCAACCTCGGCATTTATTAACTTTTCTCAACCCACAATCCCTTTTGACTTCTCTCATAATTATTGCAACGCACTTTTCAATTTCTCCCATACACTATGGTTACACACAAAAATTAAAAAAAAAAAAGATAAGAATTTAGCTATAAATCTCAAAAAGATATAACATCTAAATTTGAATTGTAATTTAATAATATAATTATGTATTTTTTTTTATGTATATCTATCAAAATTTTAAATTACTTAATGGGACAAATTAATCAATTTTTCAAAATTATTGATTTTTAATTTACAAAATAGATTAAAAAAACTATTGACTGATTTATTTATTTAATAACAAAAATATTTCATAATCTCTCCCTCCTAATCTCTCTCACAAATTTTCAAAAAAAAAAAATTAAAACTTGCATTCATTTTCTCTTCCCCAAAAAATCAGATAATATTTTCTATTAAAATTGTAGATATCTACCTATATTTTATATATTATATTATAACATAACAAAAAAAACTAAAAAAAAATCTTTAAAGTTTATCTAAATAAACTTTAAATCAATAAAACTCACATATCTAACTCACATCATAACTTACCTAAATAATAATAATTAAAAACAAATGGAAGCCACAGATAAATTAAATTTTAAAAAAAAAAAGGTACCCACAACTCCATCTTAAATAAATTGAAAAAAAAAATACTCAAATAGAAACCACACAAAAATAAAAATAAAAATAAAAAGTTATATCTATCTATCTATCTATCTATATCTACATCTATCTATACTATATATTAAGCAAAAGGAGATTTTTAACCCCCAAGGCCTATGGAAGCTTCAATATCTAAATCTGAATTTTTTAAATTTTTTATTCAAAAAAAAAAAAAAGCTCATCATTTATTGATTTAGTCAAAATCCCCTGATTAGCATTTATTAACTTTTTTCAATCCACATATCTTTTCACATGCCTGCAATTATTGATTTGGTCAAAATCCCCTGATCAGCATTTAAAATCCCCTTATACAAATAATTATAGATACAATTCGTGTATAGTTACCGCAGTATCCTTTTCAACTTCCCACATACACTATGGTTAGTGATAAGAAAAAAATCTTAAAAAACATAATTTATATATTAAAAAAAATCTAAAACAAATATAAATATTTGTAATTATCCCGTGCATAGCACGGGTGATAGGCTAGTACTATATATTAAGCAAAAGGGAGTTTTTAATCCCATGCCTTGTGTGAACTCCAATCTACCAATATAAATTTTCTGATTTTTTGATTTTAAAAAAAAAAAATCTTAGCATTTATTAACATCTCTCAACTCCCAAGTCTTACCCTCATAATAATACTTTAATGCATTAAGAACAAGTATAAAAAAAATTCTTTGAAATCCAACAAATATTAATTCCTTGAAAAGTCCCAACACATATGATTATTATCCCTCATAATAACACTTTAATGCATTAAGAACAAACATAAAAAAAAATTCTTGAAAAGTCCAACATATATGATTATTATCAAAATATTAAACTTTAATATAATATAATAAAAAAAAAAGACATTTTATTTCTTGAAAAGTCTAACACATATGATTATTATCAAAATATTAAACTTTAATATAATATAAAAAAGGAAAAAAAGAAGACATTTAAAAAAAAAAAAACATTTAAAATCACAATTCACACAATAAAATAGGAGGACATTCATGTCTACACGTTTTTTTTATAAGATCTCCTCCATTATAATAAGATAATACTTTATTTCTCTCATCTTAATAATCTATATATATATATTATATTATATATTATATATTATCTATCTATATCTATACTAGATATTAAGTAAAAGGAGATTTTTAACCCCAAGGCCTGTGGGGAGCTTCAATAACTCAATCTGAATTTTCTAAATTTTTTATTAAAAAAAAAAAAAACCTCAACATTTATTGATTTGGTCAAAATCCCCTCATTAGCATTTATTAACTTTTTTTCAATCCACATGTCTTTCTACATGCTTGCATTTATTGATTTGGTCAAAATCTCTGATCAACATTTAAAATCCCTTCATACAAATAATTATAGATACAATCTGTGTATAGTTACTGTAAGTACCCTTTTCAACTTCTCTCATACACTACGGTTAGTGATAAGATTGCTAAATTATTTTTATAAAAAATCTTTAAAAACATAATTATATATTAAAAAAAATCTAAAACAAATATAAATATCTATAATTATCTCGTGCATAGCACGAGTGATAGGCTAGTACTATATATTAAGCAAAAGGGGGTTTTTAACCCCAAGCCTTGTGGGAGCTCCAATCTCCCAATCTAAATTTTTTGATTTTTTGATTTTAAAAAAAAAATTTCTTAGCATTTATTAACTTCTCCCAACTCCCAAGTCTACCCTCATAATAACACTTTTAATGCATTAAGAACAAGCATAAAAAAAAATCTTTGAAATCCCAACACATGAATTCCTTGAAAAGTCCCAACACATACGATTATTATCCCTCATAATAACACGTTAATGTATTAAGAACAAACATAAAAAAAATTCCTTGAAAAGTCCCAACACATATGATTATTATCAAAATATTAAACTTTAATATAATATAAAAAAGGAAAAAAAGAAGACATTTAAAACAAAAAAAAAACATTTAAAATCACAATTCACATATATAGATAACTAGCATATTACCCGTGCTATGCACGGATTGTGTTTATAATCTATACTATATATTAAGCAAAAGGGGTTTTTAACCCCCAAGGCCTATGGGAGCTCCAATCTCTTAATTCGAATTTTCTAATTTTTTGATTTAAAAAAAAAAAAAAACCTCTGCATTTATTGACTTCTCCCAATCCAACCTCAGCATTTATTGACTTTTCCTAACCCACAATCTCTTTTGACTTCTCTCATAATTATTGCAACATCCTTTTCAATTTCTCCCATAAACTATGGTTACACACAAAAATAAAAAATAAAAAATATAAGAATTTAGCTATAGATCTCAAAAAGATATATAATTATGTATTTTTTTTTATGTATATCTATCAAAATTTTAAATCACTTAATGGGACAAATTTATCAATTTTCCAAAATTATTGATTTTTAATTTACAAAATAGATTAAAAAAATTATTGACTGATTTATTTATTTAATAACAAAAATATTTCATAATCTCTCTCTCCTAATCTCTCTCACAAATTTTCAAAAAAAAATATTAAAACTTGCATTCTTTTTCTCTTCCCCAAAAAATCAGATAGGAGCTCCAATCTCCTAATCCTAATTTTCTAATTTTTTGATTTAAAAAAAAAAAACCTTAGCATTTATTGACTTCTCTCAACCCAACCTCAGCATTTATTGACTTTTCCCAACCCATAATCCCTTTTGACTTCTCTCATAATTATTGCAACACCCTTTTTAATTTCTCTCATATACTATGGTTACACACAAAAATTTTAAAAAAAAAGATAAGAATTTAGCTATAGATCTCAAAAAGATATAACATCTAAATTTGACTTGTGATTTAATAATATTAATTATGCATTTTTCTTATGTATATCTATCAAAATTTTAAATTACTTAATGGACAAATTAATCAATTTTCCAAAATTATTGATTTTTAATTTACAAAATAGATTAAAAAAACTATTAATTGATTTATTTATTTAATAACAAAAATATTTCATAATCTCTCTCTCTTAATCTCTCTCACAAATTTTCAAAAAAAAAAATTAAAACTTGCATTCATTTTCTCTTCCCCAAAAAATCAGATAATATTTTCTATTAAAGTTGTAGATATCTACCTATATTTTATATATTATATTACAACATAACAAAAAAACTTAAAAAAACTACAAAAAAAATCTTTAAAGTTTATTTAAATAAATTTTAAATCAATAAAACTCACATATCTATCACATATCTAACTCACATCATAACTTACCTAAATAATAATAATTAAAAAAAAATGGAAACCACAGATAAATTAAATTTAAAAAAAAAAAGATACTCACAACTCCATCTTAAATAAATTGAAAAAAAAAATACTCGAATAGAAACCACACAAAAATAAAAAGATGTATCTATCTATCTATATTTATACTATATATTAAGCAAAATGGGGTTTTTAACCCCCAAGGCCTATGGAAGTTTCAATATCCCAATCTAAATTTTTTAAATTTTTTATTTAAAAAAAAAAACTCAGCATTTATTGATTTGGTCAAAATCCCTTAATTAGCATTTATTAACTTTTTTCAATCCACATATCTTTCCATATGCTTGCAATTATTGATTTGGTCAAAATTCCCTGATCAGCATTTAAAATCCCCTTATACAAATAATTATAGATACAATTCGTGTATAGTTACTGCAGTACATTTTTCAACTTCCCACATACACTATGATTAGTAATAAGAAAAAAATCTTAAAAAACCTAATTTATATATTAAAAAAAATCTAAAACAAATATAAATATCTATAATTATCCCGTGCATAGCACGGGTGATAGGCTAGTTATATATTAAGCAAAAGGGGATTTTTAACCCCAAGCCTTGTGGGAGCTCCAATCTCCCAATCTAAATTTCCTGATTTTTTGATTTTTTTTTTTTAAAAAAATCTTAGCATTTATTAACTTCTCCAAACTCTCAAGTCTTACCCTCATAATAACACTTTAATGCATTAAGAACAAGCATAAAAAAAATTCTTTGAAATCCAACACATATGAATCCCTTGAAAAGTCTCAACGCATATGATTATTATCCCTCATAATAACACTTTAATGTATTAAGAACAAGCATAAAAAAAATTTCTTGAAAAATCCAACATATATGATTATAATCAAAATATTAAACTTTAATATAATATAATTAAAAAAAAGACATTTAATTCCTTGAAAAGTCCAACACATATGATTATTATGAAAATATTAAACTTTAATATAATATAAAAAAAGAAAAAAAAGAAGACATTTAAAAAAAAAAATTTAAAAATCACAATTCACATATATAGATAATTGTAAACACAATCCGTACATAGCACGAGTGATATGCTAGTACTATATATTAAGCAAAATGGGATTTTTAACCCCAAGCCTTGTGGGAGCTCCAATCTCCCAATCTAACTTTCTTGATTTTTTGATTAAAAAAAAAAAAAACTTAGCATTTATTAACTTCTCCCAACCCCCAAGTCTTACCCTCATAATAACACTTTAATGCATTAAGAACAAGTATAAAAAAAATTCTTTGAAATCCAACACATATGAATTCTTTGAAAAGTCCCAACACATATGATTATTATTC
Source organism: Camellia granthamiana (assembly GCA_036172215.1). Classification (NCBI taxonomy): domain Eukaryota; kingdom Viridiplantae; phylum Streptophyta; class Magnoliopsida; order Ericales; family Theaceae; genus Camellia; species Camellia granthamiana. Next base: position 42,039,006 of record CM069912.1, read on the forward strand.
CTCATAATAACACTTTAATGCATTAAAAACAAGCATAAAAAAAATTTCTTAAAAAGTCCAACACATATGATTATTATAAAAATATTAAACTTTAATATAATATAATAAAAAAAAGAAAACATTTAATTCCTTGAAAAGTCCAACACATACGATTATTATCAAAATATTAAACTTTAATATAATATAAAAAAGGAGAAAAAAAAAAGACATTTAAAAAAAAAAGAAAAAAAAAGACATTTAAAAATCACAATTCACATATATAGATAATTGTAAATATATTAATAAAAAGGGGGTTTCTAAACCCCAAGCCTTGTGGAAGCTCCAATCTCTCAATCTTAATTTTCTAAATTTTTAATTTAAAAAAAAAAAAAAAAACCTCAGCATTTATTGATTTGGTCAAAATCCCCTAATCAGCATTTATTAATTTTTTCCAATCCACATGCCTGCATTCATTGATTTGGTCAAAATTCCTGATTAACATTTAAAATCCCCTCATACAAATAATTATAGATACAACCCGTGCATGGTTACTACAGTAGCCTTTTTAATTTCTCCATGTACACTATGGTTAGTGATAAGATTGGTAAAATATTTTTATAAAAAATCTTAAAAAACATAATTTATATATTAAAAAAAATTAGAACAAATATAAATATCTATAATTATCTCTGTGCGTAGCACGGGTGATAGGCTAGTATAATATATGTGAAAAATGAGGTTTCTAACCCACAAGTCTTGTGAGAGCTCCAATATCCTAATCTTAATTTTCTAATTTTTTGATTTAAAAAAAAAAAACTCAGTATTTATTGACTTTTTCTAATCCACAAGCCTTTTTGACTTCTCTTATAGTTACTGCAACACTTTTTTCAACTACTCCCATACACTATGGTTACTAATGGAATTGTTAAATTATTTTTATAACAAATCTAAAAAAATAGTAATTAATCCATTTAAAAGGAAAGCTAATTAATCTATTTAAATATTTAAATTACTTTTATGCCTTGATTTACATATTCAAAAGGAAAGTTAATTAATTCATTTAAAATTTTAAATTTGAAAGGAAAGTTAATTATCTATTTAAAAATTTAAATAGCTTCTATACCTTAATTTACACATTTTAAAAGGAAAGTTAATTTATTTATTTACAAATTCAAATTTAAAAAGAGAAAGTTAGTTAATCTATTTAAAATTTTAAATAACTGTTTATGCCTTGATTTACACATTTCAAAAAGAAAGTTAATTAATTTATTTAAAAATTTAAATTTAGAAATTGAGAAGGAAAGTTAACTAAAATATAAATTTGAATTTTTATACTACTAAAATATAGGAATTAATCTACAGCTTTCATAGATTTTTTTTCTCTTAATGTTTAATAATTTTATATGCATCGATATTCCAATCTATATATCTATATTATAGGAAACAGACATTCCATTAAAAAAAAAAAATCATTAAACCTCCAAAGATTAGTGATGCAGATGGAATCAAACAAAATGTGTAGGTCTTAGAGTTTTAAAGTAAAAAATTTATGTTAGAATTTGTTCAAATGTAATTCTCTTAATATTATAAATATTTTTTATTGATTGACAAAAAGCACCCTAAACATTAAGAGTATTGTTTTTTTTTTAATTATTATATTGAGTTATTAAATAAAATGTATTATATGCTTAAACCAATAATTGTTGGGGGGGAAAAAAAATCGACTCAAACTAAATTTTCTAGACTCATTTTTAATATTTAATATAATATTGAAACCCTCAAACTAACTTATCTCGGTTACAAACCGATAAAGATAATTTTAAACAGTCAAAACAATTTTTAATGACTAGGCGAATGTCACATTGGCATAAATATTCGGAAAATGCTATGAACCCCCAACAAATTACCAAATTTTCTACCAAAACCTCTCACATAGGTGTGGGATCCACACAAATCAAATGTGTGTGGGTCTCACACCCATGTGAGAGATTTGGTAGAAAATTTGGTAATTTGTTTGGGATCCCTAGCGTAACTCTAAATATTCAATCAACTAGCTTTTAGGTCATTTATAATATTTAGTCCAACACCACAAGTCAATTTTAATCCATTTTCACATAAGAGTTATAACAACAATTTTAAGTAAACACATTTTTAGGTTTTACAAAATAAGAAAAAATTAGTCTATTAAAAAATATAATTTATTACTAAAATTAAAATTACGAAACTTATAAAATGAAATGTATTTATATTTTATTGCAAATAAATTTTTTATAATTTATTATTTAAATTTTACCAATTAAATTATTACATGCAGATTTTTATTAGGAACTTAAGAAACACAATTAATAACATCAGAATAAAAATCTTCTCTTAGTGTAACTCTAATAAAAATTAATAAAATTTAATTGATTATAAATCACTTTTACAACATATTTCAAATAAATTTTATATTATTATTTTAATTAAAAAACTAATTTTTAATTATTTATTTATACTTGTGCATAGCACGAGTAATATGCTAGTTAATATTAATGGAATGAGGTAGTTAATAAGATGAAATCTAAGTGATAATGAGAATTTTCATAGAAAAGGATATAAATGTGAGATAAAATATGAGTTTCATATTTGTGTTATATTATGTGAAAATCTTCTCGATTTGTAAAACAACTGAGTTAATAATTAATCACATTCAAGTCCATGTAAAACCGTACCTTTTAATTTGTTTCAATAATATTACTAATTACCCTGACATAAAAATAAAAAAGAAAAAAAAAACAAAAAACATATGTGATTTAAATTTATTTTTGGGGCATTTACATACAAGTCCCATTTTGTAAACTTATACTCCATTAAGTTCTAAATAAAATTATTTGCTCCTTCAAGTCCCATTAAGTTTTAATAGTCCAATTTATCCTTCCAAGACCTCTTTCTCTCTCAGTTCTTTTTTTCGAATGTTCAAATATAGTAGCAGTGAGTGAGAGACTGATTACAGAGACACATTCACACAAATCTAATCCAAATTTTTTATCTATGTATATGTAGTAGTTACGGAGTGACTGATTGTTGTTGTTGTTGTAGAGCATCGATGTCAACGACGACCTACAGTCCTTCGCGAAGCCCTTTGAGTTCGAGGTTCTTGTTGAGTGGTGCTTCTAGGTTGAGATCTTCGTCCTTGAAGAAGCCTTCGGAGCCTCTCCGTCGCGCCGTCGCTGACTGTCTCTCCTTCTCCGCCCCCTCCTCCGGCGCCTCTCAGGTTTGCAGGACTCTTCGGATTTGTAATCTTATCATTTTTAATTTAGATCTTCACCAGCTTTGGTTTTGATATCTAGGGTTCCACTGTATACATTTGTGTCTCAATTCTCAATTATACATTTGTGTCTTTATCAATCTAATCTGATAATAGACTACTGCTTTTGTATCGTCGGATTATAGGGCAAAGATGTTATATGCTTTCTTTAATTACTTAATAATTATATCTCAAAACAAGGGGATCAATATGAGAGGTGATATATAAAAGATAAATATATATATATATATATCTATTCTAGACTTCGACGAAGCATTTGAATTCGATTCATAAATCATAGAGAAGAAGAGAGGAGATGTGACATTGTTCTTCTGAATTCTAATTTGAAATTGAGAACATTCTCAGTTTATAATATTCTCAATTTTAATCATGAAAAAATTGAGAAATTTCTCAAAATTGAAAATTATAAATTTCTTAGTTTTGATAATATTCTTAGTTCATATTTGAAAAAAATTGAGAAATTTCTTAGTTTTGATAATTATAAATTGAGAACATTCTCAGTTTAAAATTGAGAACATTTTCAGTTTTGGGATTAAAGGGCAAAACGTCTTTTTACCTACAAATGAGACTTAATGGTTCAAAAACTTTTGACAGGACCTAAGCTATCACCAAATATGTAGATAGGACTTTTGATAATTAATCATTTATTTTAAGTGTGAGTTCTACTATACAAGACTTAAATGCAGACTACACCATTTTTAAAAATATTTTTCTGTATTTCAATTTTTAGTGCCTGGTATTATCGAAATTATTATTTTACTTGAGTAATATGAGTGTAATAATTTATTATGTAGGGATTATCATCTTAGAATTTTGTTAATAATGTCACATATCAGCAAAAAACATATTGTGAAAAATATTGCTTTAGATCATGAAAAAGTTACTCAAAAATTACATCATTGGTAGGCCCAATTGGACTACCTAAGCCTTGTTGGAAATGGTTGGAAAAATTCTAGGTAAAACAGAATTTTTTCTTAACTTTGGTCTAATTTTTTAGATGGGACTCGTGCGTCAATTTTCGCGGGTCAAAGTGATAACGCGTTCTATGCCGCGTTGTGATTCACGTGGTATATTTGGTTGTCCAAAAACCATTATCGGGTGAATGGAAAATTGAAGCCAAAGTGTGCTCCATGGAAATGGAGTTTTTGGTGGAAATTTCTTAAGGTTTGGAAATTGGCTTGTCCCATATTGTTTGGTGGGAAGTTCTGAATGGGTTTATATAGCTTGGAATTATAACTTGGGGAGGGCCCCAAGGGACACCCCAAGTTTGTAGCAGGAAGAGGTTATGGGCTAAACCCATTGGACCCAAAAATCACCACACAAGCGCGCGCCACCGCCGCTGTCCGTTCGGCTGGGCTAGGCGCGGGTGTGTGGTTGGGTTGGGCTTGTTCGGCCCAATACTAATCTTTTTGGGCCAGAAACATTTGGATTTAATTTTATTTTTTGAAATAAAATATGTCCAACTGTCCAGAATTCAAATTAATTCCGGAATTAATCTATTCCAGTTTTTCTCTACACCCAAACAGGTCCCTTCCGTTTTTATCTGTTTGAATTTTGAACCCAACAAATTTAAATCTGTTTAATTCAAAACCAAACAGGTTAGCACCTATTTAATTCAAAATCAATAGCCACCACTACATCTATAAATAGGCAGCCCTTATTTGATATTTTCCATTCAGAAAATTCGTACTTCTCCTCTGCAAATTTATTCTCTTCATATTGCTGCATTTATTTCATTATTTTTCTGTGAGAAAGAGTGTATACACTAAGTGTGTTCGTTGAACAAATAAATTGTAGTGCTGCATTTATTTGTTGTTGATCATTTCATCATGGGAGATAGACGTCCATATTCTGATAGCACCGTGGAAATGACGAATCTGTCTTAAGGAGACAGTGTCAAACACTAGACTTGATCAAAATAATATTCAAGATATTAATCAATACCCAAACAGAATTAATTAATTTAATTACAGTGAAGATTGTCCAACAATCATAAGACAGATTATTTTTGGTGTCTTCATTGTATTTAATTTTCTGTGTTTTCAAAGTGATATTCTGGTTGGAAAATACAAATAGTATTATAAACTATTTGACAGATAGTAGTAATATACTGTCTATTTTCTTTGACAACTAGTAGTAATATACTGGTGTCATTAACAATTGCAGAATATTATTTGGTGTTACAGAAAAGTATTGTGGTATTTTATTTTTCTAGTTTTAGTAACAAGGAAAATAAAATTATTTTGTGTTATAATTTATTTTCTGTTTTAGTAACTAGAAAATTAATTTGTGGTTTGTTTTTCTGATTTTTGTAATCAGATTTTATGGCTACTACAACAGAAACTGCAACTAGAAGTGGTACTCCAATTGTTACACCAACACCAGTCCCTATCCAGAACCATGTTCAAGTACCAATAAATCATGGAGAAAAACCAGAAAAATTTAATGGTATTGAGTTTAAGAGATGGCAGCAGAAGATGTTGTTCTATCTTACAACTTTTAATTTGACCCGGTTTCTCCATGAAGAGGCTCCAGCACTTAAAGAGAGTGGAAGTGATCGGCAAGTTGTTGCCGCTGTAGATGCTTGGAAACATTCAGATTTCCTGCGCAGAAACTACATCATCAATGGCCTGGACAACATGCTGTATAATGTTTACAGTCCTTTGAAGTCAGCAAAAGAATTGTGGGATTCTTTGGAGAAGAAGTACAAGACAGAGGATGCCGGCACGAAGAAATTTGTTATCGATAAATTTCTAGACTTCGTTATGGTAGACTCCCAAATGGTAATTTCTCAAATTCAAAGTTTTCAATTAATTTTACATGATATTCATTCTGAGGGTATGTCTCTAAGCGAGTCTTTCCAAGTGGCTGCTTTAGTGGAAAAGTTACCACCGGTTTGAAAAGATTTCAAAAATTATTTAAAATATAAACGTAAAGAGATGACCATAGATGAATTGATTGTAAGATTAAGAATTGAGGAAGATAACCGAAAAGCTGAAAAGAGAAATAGGAAAAATCCCGTTGAGTACAAGGCTAATGTGGTTGAACAAGTTCATAAACCACATAACAAAAAGAGGAAGTTTACTGGAGATGGTCCTAAACAAGGCGATATCAACAAGAAGTTCAAAGGAAAATGCTATAACTGTGGCAAGACTGGACATCGAGCTTCTGACTGCCGCCGCCCTAAGAAGGATCATGGAAGTACAAGCAAGAAGACTACCAATCAGGTCAATGTAACTGAACTAGATTACATCTCTGACGGGGTGAATGACATCAACCTCTCTTCTATGGTGTCTGAGGCTAACTTGGTTGGAAATCTTAAAGAGTGGTGGGTTGACACTGGAGTAACTCGTCACATATGTGCGGACAAGAAGATGTTCACTACCTACAATGAGGCTGCAAATGGTGAACAACTTTTCATGGGAAATTCTTCTACTTCTACTGTGGCTGGACAAGGAAAAGTGATCTTGAAGATGACATCAGGAAAAGAACTGACCCTCAACAACGTACTGTATGTACCTAACATCCGGAAAAATTTAGTTTCTGATTTTTTGTTAAGTAAAAATAGTTTTAGGCTTGTCTTTGAGTCTGATAAATTTTTATTAACAAAGAGTGGCATGTATGTTGGTAAGGAATATATGAGTGATGGTCTCTTCAAACTAAATATAATGACAGTTGTACTAAAAGTTGCTAGTAATAAGAATAACACATCTATTGCTTATATTCTTGAGTCGAATTTATGGCATGGTAGATTAGGACATGTAAATTATGATGCTTTGCGTAGATTAATTGGTTTGGATTATATACCAAAGTTTGAAATTAATCCTAATCATAAATGTGAAGTTTGTGTAGAAGCGAAACTAACTAAGGCTCCATTTAAATCGGTTGAAAGGAAAACCGAACCTCTAGAATTAATTCATACTGATGTATGTGATCTAAAATTTGTTCAAACTAGAGGGGGCAAAAAGTATTTCATAACATTTATCGATGATTGCACAAGATATTGTGATGTTTATTTACTTAGAAGTAAAGATGAAGCCTTAGAAATGTTTAAACTCTACAAAACAGAAGTTGAAAATCAACTTGGTAAAACCATTAAAATGGTTAGAAGTGATAGAGGTGGTGAATATGATGCACCATTAAATGAATTTTGTGCACAACATGGCATTATTCACTAAACTACAGCACCTTATTCTCCTCAACAAAATGGAATTGCTGAAAGAAGGAATAGAACCCTAAAAGAAATGATGAATGCCATGTTACTAAGTTCAGGCTTACTACAGAACTTGTAGGGGGAAGCAATATTGTCTGCTAATTATGTTCTTAACAGAATACCCCACAAGAAAACCAACAGCACTCCTTATGAATTGTGGAAAGGTCGACTACCTTCTTACAAATACTTAAAAGTGTGGGGGTGTTTGGCAAAAGTTGAAGTTCATGTTCCTAAAAAGACTAAGATTGGACCAAAAACAGTGGATTGTGTGTTTATTCGTTATGCTCAGAATAGTAGTGCATATCGATTTCTGACTTATAAATCAGAAATACCTGATATAAATGTAAACACTATTATAGAGTCAAGGAATGCTGTGTTTTTTGAGCATGTCTTTCCTTACAAGAAAGGACAGGAATTAAGTTCACAAAAAAGAACTTATGATTGTACACAAAGTCAAGAGACTAACGACAATCAAACACAAGAGACTAGTAATGGTCTCGACCAACTGGATTTAACTGATGATGAACCAAGAAGAAGTAAGAGAGCGAGAACATCAAAATCCTTTGGTCTAGATTTTCTGACATACTTGTTAGAAAATGAACCTCAAAGCTTTAAGGAAGCAATGACAAGTCCTGAAGCACATTTGTGGAAAGAGACTGTTAATAATGAAATTAAGTCCATTATGCAAAATCATACTTGGGAATTGGTGGATCTTCCACCAGGTTCTAAACCTCTTGGATATAAATGGATATTCAAGAGAAAAATGAAAGTTAATGGTTTAATTGACAAGTATAAGGTAAGACTTATAGTTAAAGGTTACAGACAAAAGAAAGGCCTGGACTATTTTGACACATATTCCCTTGTGACAAGGATAACATCCATTCGCATGCTTATTTCTATAGCAGCGTTGTTTAATTTAGAAATACACCAAATGGATGTTAAGACAGCTTTCTTAAACCGTGATCTAAATGAAGAGATCTATATGGAGCAACCCGAAGGATTTGTAGTGTCAGGGCAAGAAAAGAAAGTTTGTCGGCTTGTAAAGTCTCTTTATGGATTAAAACAAGTACCTAATCAATGGCATGAAAATTTTGATCATGCAATGCTTACTAATGGGTTTAAGATAAACGAATGTGACAAATGCGTCTTTATTAAAAACACTGACCAAGGATATGTCATAGTTTGTCTTTATGTGGATAACATGCTTATCATTGGAAGTAGTCAAAACATAATCAAATCAACTAAGCAAATGCTTAACAAAAGATTTGAAATGAAAGATATGGGGGTCGCAAATGTTATATTAGGAATGAAAATTACTAAAACATCTGACGGATATTCATTATCTCAATCACATTATATTGAGAAAATTCTTGGTAAATTTATCAAGGATGATATGAATTTAGCTAGAACACCTGTAGACGTCAATCTTTATTTATCAAAAAATAAAGGTGATGCGGTGTCTCAATTAAAATACTTCCAAATCATTGGAAGTCTAATGTACCTAATGAATTGTACTCATCCTGACATAGCTTATGCAGTCAGTAAATTGATTAGGTATACTAATAATCCCAGAGAAGACCATTAGAAAGCGATCATTCAGGTTCTTAGATATCTAAGATTTACTCGTGATCATGGTTTGAACTTTACTCGATATCCAGCAGTACTTGAAGGTTATTGTGATGCCAATTGGATATCGAATACTAAAGATTCCAAATCCACTAGTGGATATGTTTTTACTCTCGGAGGCGCTACTGTTTCTTGGAAGTCCACGAAACAAACATGCATCGCACGTTCCAAAATGGAATCTGTGTTTATTGCTTTAGACAAAGCAGGAGAAGAAGCAGAATGACTTCGTCACTTCTTAAAAGACATTCCAATATAGCCAAAACCTGTGCCAGCTATTTGCATTCATTGTAATAGTCAATCTGCAATAGACAGGGCACAGAATCATATGTATAACGGTAAGTCACGACATATTCGTCGTCGACATAATATCGTAAGGCAATTGTTGTCAAATGGAATAATCTCAATAGATTATATAAAATCTAAAGAGAATATTGCGGATCCATTAACAAAATGTTTGACAAAAGAGTTAGTATATAGTTCATTGAAGGGGATGGGATTAAAGCCTATTACATAAGAGTCATCATAATGGTAACCCTACTTGATGACTGGAGATCCCAAGAACTAAGTTCAAAGGGACAACTAAGTTATGTGTGGCTCGCCAGAAATCACCAAGGGATTAAAATTCCCTACACATTCCTATGGTGAGAGTGATATCTGCAACATGTGTTGTCTGCAGGGGTATAAGGATAAGCTTAACTTTTAATAATTACTTATATCTTGATTTAGGCATGAAAATCAAGACGAGTATAGGGAGATACTCACAATAAGAATCACCTATATGAGTGTCGAACTGGAGCCGGTTCTATGAGAATGAAGAGGCTAAATTCTCTATAAACACACATGAAAACCAGAAGCGTTCAAGGCCAAAATGAACACAACAGTGAGACCCACAATGTGTTAAAAGATATTTTGTGTGAAATCTATTGTCTTGGCATATACAAACGGCTGAACAATTCAAGGCATCGCGTCCATTGGTTAGCCAGTAAGTCCAATAGGTTATCACTAGGGAAGATTCAAGGCCGAAAGCTACCTATCCTGATGCAAGATATTTTCGACTTATACTCTTTCGATAAAGTCTGCATATTGTTGCATTTCCGTTGTCATCAAATTCCATTCATGTGGGGGATTGTTGGAAATGGTTGGAAAAATTTTGGGTAAAACATAATTTTTTCCTAAGTTTGGTCTATTTTTTAGGTGGGACCCGTGCGTCGATTTTCGCTGGTCAAAGTGGTAACACGTTCTATGTCGCGTTGTGATTCACGTGGTATATTTGGTTGCTCAAAATCATTATCGGGTGAATGGTAAATTGAAGCCAAAGTGTGCTCCATGGAAATGGAGTTTTTGGTGGAAATTTCTTAAAGTTTGGAAATTGGCTTGTACCACATTAGTTTGGTGGGAAGTTTTGAATGGGTTTATATAGCTTGGAATTATAACTTGGGGAGGGCTCCAAGGGGCACCCCAAGTTTGTAGAAGGGAGAGGTTATGGGCAAAATGGGCTAGACCCATTGGACCCAAAAATCACCACACACGCGCGCCGCCGTCCGTCGGGGCTGGCTAGGCTGGGCTGGGCCTGGGCTTGGGCGTGGGTGCATGGTGTGTGGTTGGGTTGGGCTTGTTCGGCCTAATACTAATCTTTTTGGGCCAGAAACATTTGGATTTAATTTTATTTTTTGAAATAAAATCTGTCCAACTGTCCAGAATTCAATTAATTCCGGAATTAATATGTTCTGGTTTTTCTCTACACCCAAACAGGTCCCTCTCGTTTTTATTTGTTTGAATTTTGAACCCAACAAATTTAAATCTGTTTAATTCAAAACCAAACAGGTTTCATACCTGTTCAAAACAGGTTAGCACCTGTTTAATTTAAAATCAATAGCCACCACTACATCTATAAATAGGCAGCCCTCATTTGATGTTTTACATTCAAAAAATTCGTATTTCTCCTCTGCAAATTTATTCTCTTCATATTGCAGCATTTATTTCATTATTTTTCTGTGAGAAAGAGTGTATACACTAAGTGTGTTCGTTGAACAAATAAATTGTAGTGCTGTATTTATTTGTTGTTGATCATTTCATCCTGAGAGATAGACGTCCATATTTTGATAGCACCGTGGAGAGGACGAATCTGTTTTAAGAAGACAGTGTCCAACACTGGACTTGATCAGAATAATATTCAAGATATTAATCAATACCCAAACAGAATTAATTAATTTAATTATAGTGAAGATTGTCCAACAAGCCTTGCTATAAGAAGCCAATGGGTTCTATCTTCGCAAAACTTTTTTCGTGAAACCTATATTTATTATTTTGTTAATGACCTAATGATCCTCGTTGACAAGTTTTGAAATACACATATACATATATATATATTTATAATTATCCATATTATAAAATATACAATTATTTTAAACTTTATTAGCTTATAATCTAAGACACTTGTTAATTTTTTTTTTGGGGGGGGGGGGGGGGGGGCCTTTTGTTTTGTCCAACAATGAAGCACTCATTTTCTAGAAATCAATCCTTTTGGTTTTGATTTTTAGAAAATAGTTTTCAAAAAATTATATTTTTTTATTCTGTACTTTAATATTTTTAATGAATTTTTTTAATATTTTAAGTAATTTTTAAAATTTTTAGACATACCTAACATAAATACATTTAAAAAGTATAATATTTGTGAATTTTTTTTAAAAAAAAATACACTAAATACCAAAAAATATAATAAAAAAAATACGAAAATTCAGTGTATTTTTCTTATTTTTGTGTATTTATTAATTTTTTAAAATATTTTTTCACTAATATTTTACTATTTAGATACATCTAAATAAGATACATATAAAAAAGTAAAAAAAAATGTTTAAAATTTTAAAAATATTCACTAAAAAATTAAGAAAAACCAAAAAATTAATTTTCAGAAAACTAAATTCAAAAAACTGAAATCAAACACAGAATGATTTTTTATTGCTCCGATTCCATGTAAGTGAAATGAATATTCTACTATTTAGTAAAGTATATACTCCTACATCAAATTATATATATAGTTTTTATTATTTTATCAAAAGCCCTAATATACATATAAGTAATTAAATTAATCGTGATTTCAATTTCTTAAATTTTTTGAGAAGATGATTAACAATTTAAATTTGTAAATTGTAATGCAACAAACAATTATATTAAACTGCCCAAATATTTTTTGATAAGAAACCCCCTTTTTTATAAATAAAATTACAAAAACCACCCAAGGTTTGATCTCATTAACAGATTAAATTCTATTTTTTAAATTATTTTAATTTAAATCTTGTATTTTTAAAATAGTATCGATTTTAACTATTGGTTTGTACCTATTTGTTATAACTAATGAAGAAGAGACAATTAAAACAATTTAATCACTTTTTTTCCTTCATTATTGTTGACAACCATCTTCCACATTTATCATTGTCCATCATCACCCCTCTTCCTTCCCAGCTCACTACCACCACTCTATCGGTACTCCTCCCTTTCCCAACGCACTGCCATTCTTATTATTCATTTTCAAATCCATAACCACCGCTGTCATTTAAGGGTTGTTTGGGATGTTATAAATAAGTGTATTTTTTAATTTTTTATAAAATATGGATTGAGTTTGAAGCACTACAGTAGAGAGGTGATGTGACTTAAATAAGATGATGTTACTTAAATATGATAGTGATTTTTTGACTTTTTTAAGACACCCCAAAGGCCTAAATTATCTAAATTGCTCTTGTCCTGTTAGTTAACTAAGGGGATATTTAAAATTGATTCCATTTTAAGTGCTTGTTTGCGATGCGCTATATAATTACATTTTTTTTGACTTTTTAACTTAAAAAATAGAGGAAAAAAGATGTATATTTGGGATAATTTTTTAACTTTTATTAAAAGATATGTAATAAAACATTGTAATAAAATCAAAATAACCATTCTACCCTTTTAACTTTTTGATTTTTAACTTTATAATTTTTGGGTAGTTGAATTTAAAAGCTTCATCCGCAAACTACCATTGAATAGTATGGACTTTTTAATTTTTTTAATAATTTTTCAACTTTTGTAAGTTATCTCAAACAAGGCCTTAAAAGTTAAAAATTTAAACCGAAACAATTTGATTTAATACTAGAGTCAAACCTTAAGCAGAGTTAATAAAGGTTCATACACAACACAACTAGAAAGTCTTTAGTCCCCATCATAACTAATTCCAAACATTCTTGGCAAATGTTTTTTTTAGCAATAATACGAATTTAAACTTAATTAATTAGAAATTATTTAAAATTATTATTTTGTGATTCAGATTTATTTTACATATAAATCTTATACTAGACAAACTTAGGGGTTATTTGGAGTGTCCTAAATAAGTGCATTTTTTGACTTTTTAGACTAAAAAGTTGAGGGGAAAAAATAGTTGTTTGGGTTAATTTTTTGAATTTTTACGAAAAAATGTGTATTAAAAAATTGTATAAATTAGTGTGCAGGAGAAGATAAAGACAGTAGGCAGTATGGCCATACTGTCTGGACAGAGTGAATTGATGATAAGAAATGGTTGCATACTTTTCGGGCATTGCATTGGACGGTACTTTTCGCCTTGTGGGGCCCATCACGGGTTTCGTTTTGATAATCTAAACCGTTAATGTGTAGAACTAGCTGAGTACTATATGCTTGTAAAAAATCGCGTTAATCGGATATCGATAGCTATCTGATCGGATTAGTTTTTTTTCAACCGTTAACTATAACACCATCCTTTTTTTATATAAAATTGATTTGATCATATAGTTAGCGATATCCGATCAACGTGATTTCTTATAGATATATATTACTCGACGAGTTCTACACATTAACGGTTCAGATTATCAAAAGGGATTGTGATGGGCCCGCACGGGCCCAACAACACCATATTATTTGTGCACCCCGCCTGTGCAATTTTTCCAAAAAAACTTACCGTCTGTGGGACGTCAAAGTTGTTTTGAATAATTTTATGTAAACTTAATTTTTTTATATATTTTTTATGAATAATAATAACTTTTTAACTTTTTTAATAATTTTTTAACTTTTTAAATTTTTTTAAATATCTCAAACCAGGCCTTAATCTCCGCCGTATAATTTCTCTCCTAAAAAAATTTGAGAGGCTATGGGTCCCATACTTTTTCAATGTTTTTACCCCACTAGATACAGACCATTTGAATGGCATGTGAAGGAAGAGTCGAATTGATAGGTATAAAGTGTACGGTTTAATGTGTTTTAATTGAAAAATAAAGGATCGCAGTAGAATTTAAATAAAATTTGAAGGGTAAAAATATAATTTATTCAAAAAAAAAAAAGTGAGCAACTACACACTCACAATGGGGTGTTTTGAAAAATTAGTTAAAAATTAATTTTTTTTTTTTTACTTTTTGTGAATAAAAAATATGGAAGGTAATGTGATTGAAAATAAGTCAACCAACTTGCCAAATGAGCCCTATAACTGAACATTTTTTAAAAATTAGTAGCCTAAGAATGTACATCATGTATTGTTTTTTCCCTAGTGACGAAATATTAGTAGGTACTTTGGAATAATTACATTGATGCTCCAAATTTATAGACATTGATTAAACAATGACATCTTATTTTGTTTGATTTGGAGTTTTTAAAAATAGTTTTATAAATAAGTTTTTACATTGTATATTTTTTTAGTGAATTTTTTAAATATTTTAATCAATTTTTTTGAACTTTTTAGATCTATTTAATTTAGATGCAAGCAAAAAATATAAAATTTATACAAAAATCGTTTAAAAAAATTATTGAATATAACAAAATATAAAAATGTATTAAATTTTTGTGTTTATTTTAATATTTTTTGTATTCAATGAATTTTTAAAAGATTTTTATATAAATTTCATATTTTTTAAGTATATTTAAATTAAGTAAATCTAAAACTTTAAAAAAAAAAACATACTAAAAACAAAAAATACTAATTAAAAAGTCAAAAAACTGTTTTTAAAAATGCCAAAACAAAATTTTTTGGGTTACATGAAGAGGTTAAGGTTTTTCTCTATTCTATGAAAATCGATTGGACAGTGCAATTTACTTGCTCTTACCACACCGAGCCTACTTCAATAGTTAGAATTGTTTATTTTATATGTCAAGAAGATTATTATTTTAAAAAATAAAATTATTCAGACATTGATAGTTGTATGATCGGATCATAAAATTATGCCAATAAAAAAATGTATTTTTAAATTTTTATTTACTATATATTTTTTTCAATGATTTTATAATTTATTCATGTGAATACAAATGATCGATTAATTTAATTTTTTTACGTGAATAATTTGTTCGATAAATTTTACAAGATGAACAATTACAATTACCAAAATGGAATATACACCCAAAAAAATTATCGAAATGGAGGCTGAGCAGGCCCATAAATAGAAAACCATAGGCTCAAAGAAATTACTAGTGAGGTATTTTAATAGTTACTTAGAGCATCTCCAACGGTGTACCAAATGTTTCACCAAATCTGAGTCAAAAATGAGTCATTTCCTTAATTTGATACTTCATGCTCCAACGGTTCAGCATCAAATCCGTTTCATCAAATTTGCGCCGGGCAACCGGTTGGTTGACCGGCCGATCGACCGGCCGGTCAACCGGTAATGGCAAATTTTTTTTTTTTTTTTTACCGGTTTGAACCTTTTTTTTTGAACTTTTGGTGGCCGACCAGGTGGTCGACCACCTAGGCAAAAAATTTTTTTTTTTTTTTTTTTTGACTGGTTTGAACCTTTTAAGTGAACGGTCTGAACTTTTTCCGGGGCGACCGGTTGGTTAACCGGTTGGTCACCCGGATGGTCAACCGGCTTCGTCTCCCCAACGGTCCGGAACAGTGATTTGGTGAAACATTTCTTCTGTACTCAGTCTGGTGAAATGTTTGGTGAATTGTCGATTTGATATCGATTTGGTGCAACCGTTGGAGCACCAAACAGTAACTTTTTCACCAAATTTCAAATTTGATGCTGCGTTTGATGAACCGTTAGAGATGGTCTTATTTTGTCAACATGAAACTTTTTGTTAAAAAATTAAAAATTATTACATAAAGCAAAAAATTTCCTATTTTTTTGAATATTTTTTTATCAAAAGTTAAAAGGGGATTTTTTTTAACATCCTGATATTAAAATTTTATAAAATAAAAGACATACAATATTTTTATAATAGTTAAGGTTCTTTAACATTTTCACAGAGAAAATTTAACTCAAAGAAATTTCACCCCACTTAGAAAAATTTCATCCCCGACATAGAGAAATTTCAATTTTCACATAAAAATTTCTTTGATTTCGTAGTGAAATTTCGAAATTTCTCTGATATGATCATAGAAAAATTTTATTGAGGGATATTAGTTAATAAAAAAAAATCTTGGACCTCTCCTACTATACAAAGTTAGAGAGGGATCTTTAACTAATTTTTCCAAGTTAAAAAGTAACTAAAAACTATTTTACAAAACAACCCTTAATTGGTCTGCTTTTTTTCAAGTTTAGATTTGAATTTGAGAGGACTTAAAGGGTTCGTGGGGCTCACAACGAGTCCCGTTTTGATGATCTGAATTATTTATTTTGTAAGACCCTCAAGATATAAATATCATAAAAATAATAAGTCGATTTGATAATCATACCATTTTCATTTTATTATGTTTGTCTGTGAAAAATGGATAACAAATATATTTTTAGGCAAATTACATTGATCCTTATGTCATTTTGGTTCTTGCAATTTCAATTGACTTGATATTGATCCTGAATTTACAATTTTATCTTAATTTGATCCAATTGATTATAACATATGTTATGCTTTTATAAGTGAAATTGTAAATATATTTAACTTAGTGATTTAATCTTAACAAACTTAGTGACTATTTTTGTTCAAAAAAATTAATCGACGTTATCAATTAGAGTAAATTAGCACAAAATCTAATATTAAGAATCAAAGCTGAGTTAATTGAAATTATACGAATCAAAATGTTATAAAGAGAAAAATACAAGACTGCTAATATAATTTATCCTATATTTTTTAAAATAAAATAATTATAATTATTAAAATAATTTATTTATTTTATAAATAAAATATCTTATAAAATGAATTATTCATATAAGCCAAACGAGATCATTACGGATTCATGTGGTACGAAGGTTTGGGGTGTGTTGGAGATTATTTTAATCATAAAATGATAAAATAAATTTTTTAGTTCAATAAGATAAAATGTCAAATTCAAATTATAATATTTCATTTTTCTTCTTATAAAAGTAAAAAAAAAAAAAAATCTATTCTAAATGAATCTTTTTAATTCCAAATTAAAATACTTAAAAAGTTTAAAAAATTAAAAAATTAACCTACATGTTAAAGGAAAGCTAAAAGACAGATAGTTGATAGAGAAGAGGTGGGTGGGTGGGAGCCAATTAGCCAGTGAGGCTTTAATGCCCCCATTCATTGTAACCTATTTAATGCCCACAATGCTCCAAACCAATACCCACAATTTCACAACTATCACCTCTCTGTCTCTCTCTCTCTCTCTCTCTCTCTCCGTCTGTGTATATATATATATAGAGTCTAGAGATACATAACTGGGTGTCTTCAGAAGTATAAGCTATTGATTGATTTTGAAATTGGGAGTTTTAGGAAATGGGTATCTTCTCATTGGTGACAGGAATGCCAGGGCCAAGTGGGTTTGGATCAGCTTCAACTGCTGAACAGGTTTCAGATGGGATTGATGCAACCAACCTCACTGCCATTGTTACTGGTTAGTTAGACTTTTTCACAACATCCATACATGTCTCTATCATCATCATCATCATCTATTATTAATTTGCTATTTTTAGATGATTTGTTCAATTCATGTTTGTTTACATGGGTTTGCATTTACTATTCTATTTTATATATATGGATTTTTTAGCCAAAAAAACTAGATACCCTAAATATTTTATTAAATATTTTATCTTGTAAATTTCAAACATGAGATATTTAGGCGTCTTTTGAGAATAATGGGAAAAAGTTAATTTTTGACTTTTTAATTTTTTTTAGTAAAAAAAGTTAATTTTTTTGTCCAAAACAATTCAGTTTTTTGGCAAAAAAATCACCAAAAAAGCCAAAAAAAAATCAAAAAATTAAAAAATCAAAGAATTAATTTTTTACCAACTTCCAAAAGCACTATTTAATAAAATATTTACCTTAGCATTACTCTTTTTTTAACCGAGTATGTCCTTTGCATGTTAATTATTGTCTTAGGAATGCTGGCAACAGGTCGGTTTAGTTAAAAAGTTAAAAAATTATTTAAAAAGTCAAAAATTTAACAATTTATATTAAAAAGTCAAAAATTTTCTTTTCTCTTTACTTTTTGCACATCTTTTCATAAAAAGTCAAAAAGTCATCCTAAACATACTAGTTTTTTTTTAGCTTATATTTTAGTCAAATAACCAAAAAATCACTAAATTAGTCTGTTGCCAAACGAGGCCTAATAAATGTTAATTATCTTTTTTTTCATTTCTTTCTTCATTTGTTTTTTGTTTTAGGAAAATGTTTGAGGGCCACAATTTTTGTGGCCACAATGGCTCAAAACTGTCAAAAACGACGTCGTTTTGGATGCAAAACATGTCAAAATGACGTCGTTTTGACAGTTTTGAGCCATTGTGGCCACAAAAATTGTGGCCCTCTAACATTGTTGTTTGTTTTATTGACTCTCCATTTTGGGTACCTGAAGTTCTCGTCCCCGTCTTAAATATGTATATATATATCTGATGATTACAGTGGCCTATTATCGAACTTAAAAAGGAGAGTAAAAAACTAATTTAGAGTAAAATACAAATTTCAAATTAACTCATTACATTTTTTGTTTTATTTATTTATTTAAATTTTATTCATGCATAAAATTATCAAAAAAATCAAAAACAACTCAAATCCTAAAATATCAAAAGTCCTAATTTCAAATTCCACTTACCATTTTCAATCTTAAAATAAAAAAAATCCATTTACCTTTTTTTCACCATATCCACCGGATCACCACTACTACTTCCACCCACCAACACCACTCCTCCTCCCTCCACTACTCACAATCACCCCTCTCCTCCCTGTTGCTCCATCTACTATGACCCCAACCCCCCTTTGCTGCCCCCAACCATCCTTTGTTCTTCTTAAAATCCTAGATCTCTCTCTCTCTCTCTCTCACTCACAAGCGGAAGACTGCGTGGTGGTGGTCGAAGGTGGTGGTTGGGTTGGGTATGGAGTTAGGGTTTGAAAGATTTGGGAGCGTCAAGAGAAATAACATCATGTTTGGTAACATGAGAGAAAAGGAAAAAAATGATTATGTCAATTATGAGAGAAAAGAAAGAAGAAAAAAGATCGTAATTTCTCTAAGGATATAAGGATAGAATTAAGAGAAGATTATAAAGGGTCATGATTCCTGTTTCTATAAAAAATATGATTTGTCATGATATTTAAAAAATATATCTTATTTTATACATAAAATGGCCTCCGAGTACATATTTCATTCTTCTCTCATTTTGCACTCTCTTTTTATTTTGCACCAAAAAAACTTCATTCTATTAGAAATTACTTTTATGATATTTGAATTTTTTTATGTATATATATAATATATATCATATCGTACATATATGTGTTTTTATGTATATGTTGAAAATTTTTTATTCATCTTTTGACCCATTCGGTGATGAAATCCAAATTCCATCCCTGTTTGGATAAATAGGAGAGAAAATAAAAGAAAAAATAATCCCTATCTTGTTTGGTTAAGTTACATAAAAGAAAAAAAAAGTAATAATATGATGTTATATTACCAAATTAACTTTTTATAAGTATTAATCTTTTTATTTTTTCTGTATCTAAGCGGATAGTTTTGGTATTATAACAAAATATTATTTAATTGGTGAGAAATACTATGTCACTAATTTCTTGTCACCATTTTGTAACACCACCCACGTAGATATTTATGATTGGTTCCTTGTTAGGACTTAACGAATACGAGTAATATTTTGTGATGTACCCTAATGATATAAAACGATGACAAGAAAACTTGTAGGTATCGTTTGGTAACACTTACGTTTTCAGTTTATATTTATAAAAAATTTAAAAGCTCAAATAAAAACTTGTTTGGTAAATTTTTGATTTATAAATTAGTGGTCTCAGTTTATAAATTTGGCCAAAAAATGTGTTTCCGTTTGAATTTTGAGTTTTTTTTTTTTTTTACCACCCAACACTAGCCACCACCCGCTACCATTTTTCACCATCGTCTTCCGCCACCACCACCCATCACCCACCCCCTCACCACC
This sequence comes from Camellia granthamiana, assembly GCA_036172215.1. Classification (NCBI taxonomy): domain Eukaryota; kingdom Viridiplantae; phylum Streptophyta; class Magnoliopsida; order Ericales; family Theaceae; genus Camellia; species Camellia granthamiana. The sequence continues at coordinate 42,059,431 of CM069912.1, forward strand.
ACTTGCCACCATCACTTACCACTCACCTGCCACCCACCACCACCCCATCCCCCGCCACCGCCGCCGCCACCACCACCACCACCACCACCACCACCCACCTGCCACCCCACCCACCACCCACTACCCACCTGCCACCACCCGCCGCCACCACCACCACTCTCACCCACCACCCACCCGCCACCACCACCACCACCCACCTGCCACCGACCCACCACCACCACCTACCTGTCACCCACCTGCTACCACTACCTGCCACCACCACCGTCACCCACCACCCACTCGCCACCACCACCACCACCACTACCATCACCCACCACCCACCCGCCACCACCACCCACCACCCGCCACCACTTGCCATTTCTCACTTTTTTTATATTTTTAAATTTTTTTAAACATTTTGCCTAAACCAAATGCGTTTATAGTTTATGTTTTTCTAAAAATAAACAAAAATCAATTTATAAAATTTTTGTAAATATAAACTGAAAACGTAAACGTTACCAAACAGGCCCGTAATATATAACAGCCCTAGAATTTTGTTCATTTGCTTTTGGTTAGGGAATTAAGCTTCTTGCAAATGAGTTCTAATTTCAACATTTATGTGTGTCTATTACTCCAAATTGCAAATAGGTTTAGTCCTTTTCCCATGGAATAGTTTGGTTTCAGAATTTTGAATTCATTTTTGAGAAAATTAAATTATTTATTTTTCATATTTTTTCGTTTGCATTGAATATTTTAAGAATTGTTTTTAGTTTTTAAATATATCTAATATAAATATACTTAAAAACTATAATATTTGTGGAAAAAATCTTTAAAAAATTCACTAAATACCAAAAATACCAACAACAAAAAAAATTATTGATTTTTTTACAAATATTTTACTTTTTAGGTACATCTAAAAAGTAAAAAATTTGCTTAAAATTTTAAAAATATTCACTAAAAAAAATTACAATTTGCATAAAATTGAATTTAGAAAATTAAAACCAAACAAAATATCACTACCTCCAAAAGGGTCCTCACATTTATTATAATCTATTTAAATTTAGTGTGAATCAACAATGGAAAAAGGGTAAGGTGTGATTGGATCTTATGTCCTTTTTTTTCCATTTATATTTTTAATTATTCAGTCCCATGTTTCTGGTGCAACAACCTACCGACCCTAAAAAATTTCTATTAATGTCACCTTGTTTCATTTCATTTAAAGAAAAATTGCAAATTTCCTTTTTCTTTTTCTTTTTCTTCTTCTTCTTTTCTTTTCTTTTTTTTTTGTGTGTGTGTGTGTGTGAGAATCTGATTAAGTAGTTTGATGAAAATTAACACTGGAAAAAGGTAAGGCGCTATTGGATCTTATATCTTTTTATTTTTTAATTTATATTTACAATATACAGTTTTTTTTTTTAATCATCATGTAAAAACATATTTATAGGAACATTATGGCTTCTTCATTTTTTTTCTGTTTTTTTCAAAGCGCTAGCTCTCCCTAGATTTTTGTTTATTATATTTGATATTTTTCAAACATTTTAGGGGGAAAAAAATTTGAAACTATTTGGATCGCTAAATTTACGATTTCGGAATAAAAATGTACCATATATCGAAACGTGTGTTCTAAAAAAAATCACTATGGTATTTAACACTTCTGATAACATTGGTTCAACCATTGAATCCAGAAACATTTCTACTAGAAATGAAGAGAGTTAAGGCTAAGCCTATTGAGTGTAATTTACATTGATTGAATTCAATGTTCTTTAGTTTGCTTGTGAACAAATTCTAAATGAAAAATTAAAATCAAGTGCAGGAGGGGCAAGTGGGATTGGCTTGGAGACTGCAAGAGTTTTAGCTCTTAGGAATGCCCATGTCATTATCGCAGCGAGGAACATGGAAGCTGCAAATGAAGCCAAACAGCTCATTCTGAAAGACAATGAAAATGCTCGTGTGGACGTCCTAAAACTTGACCTCTGCTCAATGAAGTCAATTAGAGCCTTTGTTAACAACTTTAATGCTCTTAATCTTCCGCTCAACATCCTAATGTTATCGCTCTTGCTGTCTCTTTAATTTCAAGTCATCAAATCTCTGTTAATTTTGTGTTGTTAATGAAATGATTGGCATATAATTTCAGAAACAATGCCGGCGTTATGTTTTGCCCCTACCAGGTATCCGAAGATGGAATAGAGATGCAGTTTGCAACAAATCATCTTGGTATGTAGTAGTATGCATGCCTTCATTGTTGGTTAATTTGTTCAATTAACGATCTTTAAATTTTAAATTCATCGGTTATTTCAGGTCATTTTCTTTTAACAAACTTGCTCCTCGACAAAATGAAGGACACGGCAAGAGCCACAGGTATCGAGGGTAGGATTGTGAACCTGTCATCAATAGCCCACCTCCACACTTATGAAAAAGGGATTCAATTTGATAAGATTAACGACCAAGATAGGTATAATTCAAAAGTGGTTCCTTTTCTTGTTGGGGATTCACAGTTTAATACATTTGTGTAAACCTGTTTTTATGCAAAGCTAACATGATTTTTCCGTTCATTTGCTGTCTCAAATCAGTTATTCCGACAAAAAGGCATATGGACAATCAAAATTAGCCAACATATTGCACGCCAACGAGCTCTCTCGTCGCCTGCAGGTGATTCAGCTATTTTTAACCATATGATCTGTACAAAATAAATCTTTTTTAGTGTCAACCTCCCTTGTACATATGGTTTTAGGAGCCGCAGTGAATTGAATCATGTCGGACAATTCAATTTCATGTTAGCACCATTTATAAAAATTTCCTTAGGCCTTTCCTCATTTCTACAGAAGAATACACTTGTGTGGTCAGAAATTTCTCAGTTTCATTGGCTAATCCGTGAGAAGCTGAAACCAAAATGTCTGTTTTCGCACTAGGCAGTGACAAACATGACAGTAATTCAATCATGACATTATGAAAAACTAGAAGTTAGGCTCCCTCGCGGGTGGGGTCTCCTATGGTTTGTCGCGCACTAATCGCCCCCTCCTACCTTGTTTTGTTCACTAAGGAAAAAAAAATCAGGAAATAGTAAATTCAGAAAAGATGATGAATTTTTCATGAAATTTTTGCCATATTGATTTCTCTTGCACTACAAATGTTATAGATGGATCATCCTTACTAAGTGGTTCAACTCATTACATTATTCGAAGATTATCCCTTTTTTGGGTCCATTGATGATGGGGCTACACAATGGCGGTTAGCCCTTTCGTTGCTTGTAACCCCCCCTTCCTAGGTGAAGGTGGGATTCAATTCTCCTAGGTCTCTGGTACCACTTAAAATTTGGCATCTTTGAAAATCATAGTGATTTCTAATTAACATTTCTTTGATCTAAATTTATCTCATATGTTTCTGAATTCTGACTATATTTCTTTACTTGTGATGCAGGAAGAAGGTGCAAATATTACAGTCAACTCAGTGCATCCTGGGTTAATAATGACAAATCTCATGAGACATTCTTTCTTTCTAATGAGTATGTACTTCATTGTTCTGCATAGGAAAAAAAGATAATTAGTATGTACTTCATAGGAAAAAAAATATGTGAATACAAAAGGGGGAAGGCTAGTCAAATTGTTTCAATTATGTTTTTTTTTTCCCTTTCCTTTTTTTTGCAGGTCTTTTGAAGGTATTCACTTACCTCTTGTGGAAAAACGTCCCACAGGTAATCATTCCATCCATCAATGACAGGCAAAAAAAAAAAAAGGACAATTCCTTTAGCATGTGTTTGGGTTAAGAATTTGGGAAGGAAAAAGAAAAAATAAGAAGTGAAAAGTGAAAAAATTTAACTTATATTTTATTCACTTTTTTCTTCATTTTTCTTTTCCTTATCCAAATCTCTCAAAACTTTGATCCAACACAACATTAATGGAGTAGTAAAAATCACAACGTATTGTCTTGTCTTAGTGGTACTGGTGCCGCTCTGGAATAGACCATGTCAGTTCACTTCTAGTGAGGTTACACCAATAAATAAAGAGTATCAAAAATGCTTTAGAGCTCTAATAGCTTTAATGGGAAGGTGGGACCCACTCTAATGTGATGTTTGTGCCTTGTTTTGGTTTTTTTTTTTTTTTTTTTTGCTTGGACACATCATTAGAGCTCAAATTAGAACTCTAGATTTAGAGCTCTCTAGCATTTCCCTAAAGAGTATATATGTAGTCGAGGGGTGCAAATAAGTACGTATTTTATGTAACTTTTTCTAATCATGGTGGGACTGCAGCAACGTTGTATGTAGCTCTAATTTCTGGTTAGTTACATAAATTTTTTATTCTTATCTGCGCATGAAATTTACAATTTTTATGCGTTTGTTCTCTTTTGTTTTTTGTGTCTCGCTAAACTCGGTTAGTGTTGTTCAAATTGTGTATTTAAATAAAAATAAATAGATTTATAGTAAACTAAATTAGAAAAACACATAACAAGAAATCATGGGATATTATACCTTGTTGAACAGAAATACCTATAACAAATCAAACATTGAAATGAGGAAAAGAAAGCAAATCAAAGTCTGTGTGATATCACAGTCTCCTTAAAACAGATTCGCCACCTCACCGTGGGTGCTAGAGGTATGTTAGCGTCTGTCTTTTAGGATATGACGGTTAGAAGCACCTTCTGTTTAGCTCCGTGAACTGATAATAGCAGTATTCTCTCATACAAGAAGAAAAATATAGAAGCAAACTGACTATCACTTGAGAGCAAAGAAATTCTGTGTTGACAACCAAAGAAGTTGGTTTCTATTTTATATACAAATGGGGAGAGAGGAGGAGCTTGATGCAGAAATGGTTTGGATCGTATGCTAGAACTACGAGTCTCGTCAAGAAAACCCTCCGTCAATTGAGAAGCTATTAGAGTTTCTCAATATTTGTCCACACTCAAAATTTCTAGGCTTTCAAATGGTAACCTTAAGATAGATGAATAGAGAGAGAACTTATTGCGATGTCTTCACAATGTTGAGCATGAGTCTTTAAATAGGTATATATGGCAAAGCCATATGTACTTCATGGTGTCCAAGACCATGTGTCCCTCATGGTCAGACCATGTGTGCCTCATGGTTTCCAAGATCACGTGTCCCTCATAGTTAGGCGGCACCATATGTACCACATAGTTTCTTACATTAGGCCACACCATGTGTTATATGCACAATCATTATTTCTCAATCTCTCATTCATGATGCAAATTTTATGAGACAAATTCTCATTCAATTCTTAATGATTTTTTGTCATTCTTTTTGTAGTGTAAAAATCTTATTACAAAGAATCTAAATCCATTTGATCTCACCTCAGTTGATGATTGGGACCTATTTTAATTTCACATTAAAGTCACCATAAGATCATTTTTTTCAACAGTTGGGTGCTACAACTTCCTAACACTAACTTAAGTTAGAAAGAGTACATGTGAATGAAAGTGTTTTATGATTTATTTTGAAAATTTATCAAGTAAAAGTTTTCAATCTAGGCCTAGTACCTCTTTATCGGCTGCTAACAATGACTTACTTCATTTTCATTTTGTTTTGCAGGGGGCAGCCACAACGTGCTACGTCGCGCTCCACCCAAAGCTGAAAGGTGTGACTGGAAAGTATTTCCTGGACTGCAATGAGTGGCCAGCAAGCAATTTCGCCACAGATGAGGCATTAGCGAAGAAACTGTGGGATTTCAGCAACAAGCTGGTTAATTCAGCTCAAAACCTTTAAAATCATCTGCTTTCTCTGCTATCCTATGAAACTCCTCCCTATCCATAGTAGGACTAGCTTGATTTGGGTACTTGAGCTTCTGTTAGTTGATATTGTTTATGTTAAAAGATTTGGATCATGATGACCTGTTTGTCAACATGACTACTACTTAAGATGTAATTTGTGTAAGAAAAATGGCTTGTACCTCGAAACTTCCCAGGCTCAAATGGCTCGAAATCAAAATGACAATTTTTTTTTTTTTTTTTAACTCTTTTATCTGTGAAACGCAACAGCGGGAAGGAAGAAGAAAGAGAGAGAAGAGAGAAGAAAGAGAAAGAAAGGGAGAAAGGGCCGATCTTCCTCTTCCGCGATCTTCCTCTTCCGCGATCTTCCTCTTCCACTCCGCTGCTGTCGCCTCTTCCTCTTCCACTCCGTCGCCACCGTGTGTGTGTGTGTTCCAGATTTGTATGTATGTGGGGGGGGGGGGGGGGGGGGGAGGCGAGGGAGGGAGGGGAGGGGGTTTGATTTGTGGGTGGCTTTTGATTTTCTAAATGATTTGTCTGTGTGTGTGTTGATGATGATGATGATGCAGATTTGTGTATGATGATTTGTTGGTTATTGATGATGATGATGTTGTCTTTGTGTTGATGATAATGATGCTGTCTTCTTTCTTCTTTCTTCTCTTTGGCCTTCTTTCTTCTTCTCTTCTCTGAGCCGGAAAGGATGGAAAAATAAATAAATAAATAAATTCTAAAATGACGTCGTTTTGGTATTTCGGGCCACTCGAGCTATGAAAAATTCGAGCTACCAAACGGGGTTGTTTGTGTAAACTATACTTGACAGGTATGAAAATTTAAGAATAAAAAAATGACAACCTCACCCTATGCAATGACCACATTGGCGGTAAGTAGGGCAGTAATGTAAACCAAGTTGTTTAAGTTTGACTTGTATATTTAACGAGTTTCAAAATATATTTAAACTTGACTTATTTAGATAATGAGCCGAAGAAGAGTAGCTCATTTTTTAATGATACCCATAAGCTGATCGAGCCAAGCAGCAAATTGTTCAAATTTGATTTAATAACTTAACGAGTTTTAAAATATGTTTAAACTTTATTTGTTTAACGAGTTGAATATAAATCGAATTTGAATAATTTAATTCGTTTAACAATTTTAACGGTAAGCACATGATGTGACATATCCTCAACCATTAGTAATAGTGGAGAACACAGTAGTGAGGATGGGGAACATAAAATTCTCGTTAAAAAGAATTGCATTTGTCCTAAAGAATCACCGTCTCCTCCAAGACCTAAATAATTTTACCTTGACCTTCCTATACAAAAAGTGTCATTTAACTAGGACAATGGGTTTCACATGGACTACACTAATATCTATAACTAGGAATCTAAAAAGGAAAAATGAGAAAATTTTAAAGATTGCGAGTTCAATAATTATATTATATTCTTAAAGGATTAACATTTCAGGAAATATGAGATTCTAACGAGGGAGTGAGCAAATTGAATTCCTACTCTATTTGAAAATGAGATTCTTGCTTAAACAGCTAATCAAGAATCATTATTTTATTGTAAACTGTTCTAAACACTAAAATCATGTTTCTCAGAAGAAAAAAAGAAAAAAAAAAACACTGGAATCATGGGATACCAAAATTACATTTTCATCCTTTTTCAAGATTCTTGTCATGTAAATAATCATAGTCATTACTAGCAAAAACTTGAAATTAAACCTTCTATATTTTGTGAATGGGCATTGATGGACGGATCCAGGATTATGAGTTTGGGGGGGCCAAAGTACGTTTAACCTCTAACAAATAAAATTTGAAATTCAATACCAATTTTTACTAACATGAAAAGAAATCAATAATGTTACGATAAAATATTGAACTATATATTCCTTGTCAACATAGTTGAGCACCAAAAGATGATTATACAATTGAGACTATTTTTTTGCCCATATTCACTTACAAAAAGTAGTAACTATTTCTACATGCATTTATTTCATAAAATTAGGTATCTTCAATTGAACTCGACGCTCTTTCATAATATCAAAAGCATGGATGATAGAATCTACATCAAACCCTCGAGCAATGTCTTTTTCAATGTACGTAATCAAGTAACTAGCCAGAAAACCATCTTCTATCCTATTGCGCAATTTAGACTAAATAAGTTTCATAGCTGAAAATGCGCGTTCTAATGTAGCAGTTGAAACAAGTAAAGTCAACACAAGACGGATCAATCTATTAATAAAATGATAACTTGTCGACTTTTTTGTTTTTGCCAACATTTGACACAACTCAGAAATGGTTGACAACTTCTGAAACTCAAGAAGTATGGAAATATCAAGCTTATAATTTTCCAACTGATATTTCAAATGCAATTTTTCTTGCTCGGAGAAATCCATGGGATAAAATTTATTTGCAAGTTTGCAAATATCCTTAATTTTGAATGATCTATAACCATCCCTAGGATCCAAAGTTGAGCTAAGAACAAGCAATTCCATTACATCTTCCTTAAACCTACTGTTTAATTCTTGTAACTGAAAATCAACTGTAATCATAAAAATATCAACTCGAAAATGATGTTCCATGGTGAGTTGATCTCTTTCAGAATGAGACCGACCTCGGCCTCTTTTATAAGGACAACTCAGATCAGGAATCTGTATACCATGATCATTAGAAAATAATTTAATTTTCTCCAACAATGGAACCCATCCATCTTCTCTAAATTTTTGAATAAGTATCTTCGTTGTAGACACCAAATGCATTGCATTTAATATATCTTGAGATTCACTTTGCAAAGCTTGGCAAAAATCATCAGTAATCTCCATGATATCCCTCATAAGATGTAAGATGAAGACAAACTCAAAAGATGTAATGGAATCATAAACTCCATCTGCCTCAGCTCGTTGATTCGATTTGCTTCTATCATTAATTATGTTTCTTAGGACTGCACAAGTAGCACTGAACATGTTTATCAAACTACAAATTGGGGGGGCTACTCTATATAATTTTGAAATTATCTAAAGAAAATTTGGGGGTGCGAACTCCTATAATTTTAAATTATTTTAAAAATTCTAGTATAATATATGATATTTTTCAAATTTTTGGGGGTGCGGCCGCCCCCCTCCGCCCCCCCTAGATCCATCCTTGCGATGACCGCCACAACCGGTTAAGCATAGAAAGGTGTCACTCTGCCCACGATTTATATGACTTGGCATTGTGATCGGAAGGGATTGAAATTTATAATTTTATGTTAAATAATTAAAAAATATAAAAATATATAAAAATTTATGATTAATTTAAAACATGACCACGTGATACTCTTAACCCCACCGATAATTTTTCCTTCGCATAGAAGTCCGATTATGCTCACAAAGTGGAATATACGCTAGATAAAGTGGTTAGGTCAAACATAAACAATATTTTATTATATACTTTTTGTAAGGCAAAATGCCTATTAATGTAGAGTTCCTCCTAGAACATCTCTTTGACACTACTTAAATTTTTGTTTTCAGTTAAAAAATTATTTTTTTATTTTGATTATACACTTTTTAAAATATACTTACCAATAAATTCTCTATTTTTTCTTTACACTATTTATTAAAAATCATTTCTATTATCTTTAAAAAATATTTTTTAAAATTTGTTACAAACTCAACACAACTACCTCAAAAATATCAATATAATATTTGATTAACCTAAAACACTACCTATATTTGCTGAGCCCAAACAATTAAAACTAAAATAGTTAATTTGACAGAGTTAAAATTTGGTGATTTATTCATTATTTTAACCAAAAAAATAGAAAGGATAAATTATTCTAATTTTCTTGAAGGTTTGAGAATATATAAGTAGTCTTACAATTTGACCTGATTATATTAATTTCCCTTTTAATAAAGTTAAAGAGACAAAATTAATACAAATAATATGTAAATAAAAGAATAAATAAGAAAATATATATATTCTAGGCTTGGGCAGTAAATCTAATTTTAGATTTTCATTGTGCAAAAGTGTAGAGGCTAAAACATTATGTCCATTAGAACAAGTTTTTGAAAAATAATCAAACTACTCACATATATATATATATTCTTTTCCAAACCCTAACCAAACCATTGTCTTACACTCTCTCTCTCCACTCCGTCCCTCTGGCTCCCCCTCTTCCTCACGACCACCGAACCCACAGACACCGCAACCGCCACCGCTATACGGTGGCATCGTCGGCGCAGCAAGGGGACGAAGTCAGATCGGCGAAGCTCAACCGTCACCATGAATCACCGTCGTCTCAGTTGCACCAAATCTGCACCGGATCTTCATCTACAACAAAATCTCCCGCAACTTTGCATTCGCCGCCTCCTCCAGCAGCTCCGGTTGCCATCATCGCTTCTCTCTCTCTCTCTTTATATATATATGTATATATATCACTCACTTATCAGATTTGAGAGCGAGTGCTATAGTGTAATGGTAATCTCAAACACACACAGATCGATGACTGTTTATTTTTGGTGTTTGATTTGGCATTTTGTTGAGGATTTTGGAGGGAAGAAAAAAAATGGGCTTGTGAAATCAACAAGTAGATAGAGAAAGAGATGAGGAAGAGAAAGAGAGAGTGGGTTTGAATAGATCAGTCTCTCTCCTCTATATATATTTGTGTGTATGTATATTACAATTTAAACAGATAAAAAAAATAGGCTTGTGAAATTTGAACAGATAGAAAATAATCTAAACAGACAGATAAAAAATTTAACAGATAGTCAAAAATTTAAACAGATAAATATAAATTTGAACAGATAGTCAATAAAAAGTCAAACAGATAAAAAAAAGTCAACAAATAAATTAAAAAATAAAATTAAAAACAAAATATCCTTCAAAATCAACTAAAGGACTTTTCACCAATTGGATTTATCCTCCTTATATTGAATTTATCATCAATTTACTCTATAAACATCTCTTTCACATGACTAATTATTAATGAAAATAGAACGGATTGTCATGTAAATTAAAATTTTAAGAGAGTTTAATGTAATTATTTCAAAATTATGAGAATTATTCTATTTTGTTTATATTTTAAGGGAGGTTAGTATAATTTACTTTAAAAATAAAATAAAATAAAAAAATAAAAAATTCACCCTGTTTGGTTTCAATTTTCATAATTTACTTTTCAAAAAATTTTACTTTTTCGTTTTTCGTATTTTTTTTGTTTTCACTAAATTTTTTTTAATATTTTAAATAATTTTTTTAATTTTTAGACACACCTAACATAAATATACTTAAAATTATAATATTTATAAATAAAAAAAATCTTTAAAAAATCACTAAATACTGAAAATACAACCCAAAAAAAAAAAATTCAGTACATTTTTTTATTTATATTTTTGTGTATTTATTAATTTTTTAAAATATTTTTTTATAAATATTTTACTATTTAGATACATCTAAATAAGGTGCATATAAAAAAATAAAAAAAATTGTTTAAAATTTTAAAAATATTCACTAAAAATTTAAAAAAAAAACACAAAAAATAAAAAAACTCAATTGCTAGAAAACTTAATTTAGAAAACTGAAACCAAACACACGGTTGATATTCTAATTCAAAAATTAAATCCATTTTTCAGACTCACTAATGTGGCAATCAATTAGAATATCTAAAGTAACTCTCTCTCATATCTTTTCTAATCATCAACTAATCATATCACTTATATATTATTAGATTAAAAAATAAGTTTAAAAAGTGATTTGTATATTGGAGTGCTCCCTTGGTAGGGGCTATTAGCTTAGATTTTTAACTATATCGCTATTTCAACTTAGCTAAAAAAGTTGTGTTTGAAATGATTTTTGATTTTTTTAATTGAATTAATAATTGTGAGAGAGAAAAATAAAATGATTATGATTTAGATGTGACAATATCTTATTAGTTATTTTAGCCTTGGTTTGGTTTTCTTTGTGGGCTATATAATCACAAAAGACAAAAAAAAAGTTACAAAATCACAAAAAGACAAAAAAGTTACAAAAAGTACCAAACTATCCTGTATACAAACAAAAATTCAAAAAAGCATCATTATATACTAAGGGCAATTTTGTCATTCTAAAGCTAAAAAGTCAAAAAAGTCAAACAAAAATACCAAATGACTAAAAAAGTCTCAGGCTAAAAAAGTTAAAAAAGTCAAAAAGCTAAGTAAAAAAGCCAAAACCAAACGACACCTTAATCATCTTTTTGGTCTTTATAAACTATTTTAGACAAAGTTGTAGTCCAAACGAGACTTGAATAGTTTAAACTCCCCTCTCGATGTTCCATCGACCCTATACTGTATACTGTTTCAAACAACTGTTGATATGTTGGGCCCAAGGCCATTTTGTTATTATGTCGGCCCAGCACATTCGGGTGGAGGAGGATGGCGCCCGTGTTAAAACGAAGTCTAGTACAACCGCAATACCAGATAAAAAGATTTCGGCAAAAGTCAATACGGTAGAACGTCCAAGCAGAAACGGACTCTCCTAAGATCATTTCTAATATTTTATTAGATCTTTCATCAAATTTAAATTTGATGAAAAATTGATGAAAACGGTACTCCAACCGTTTCATCAATTTGCTATCAAAAGAAAGAAGTGGTATTTTTTTTTATCAAATGAAGGGAGCTCTTATCTTTTCATCAAATCTGTTAATGACTGTTGGGTTGAAGGTCTCCTGAGACAATCGATTTTAAAATAAATTTGATGAAAATTTACTCTACACAAATGACCGATTAAATTTGATAAAAAGATTGGAGTATATTGTATCAGATTAAACTTCTTAAATTTTTACTTAACTTTAATGAAATATATAGAGAGGATGGGAGATTCTCTAATGTATCTCGAATAAATAAAATAATAAAAATGAAAACATATTCGATGAGTTTTATCAGCTCTCCACAAAGTGTTCACAAAAAACAAAACTTCCCGGTTAATAAAACATAGGCTAAGAGAGTAGGCAATTTTCATTCCAAAATTCACACAAATGTAATTATTTAACTCATTTACAACCCTCAAAGATTTCTATTTCTTAAAAAAAAAAAAAACTCATCTTCTAAAATCGTGAACATTGAGAAAGAAAACAAACCGTGACTGTGAGATTGATAACTTAGGCTTCCGAGTCTTTAACGACTCTCATCATCCACCTCCCACAACCCTAAGGCTCGGACCACGTAAGCGGAGCAAGCGACGATCACCGCCGCGAAGACCGGCGGAACCACCAGGTCCATCTTAGACCGCCGGAACATGTGAGCCGGAAAGCACAGAAACTCCGTCGGAACATCCATGGGAAGCCTCACGAATCCCTCCGCCGCCGCCTCGCACCGCCGCGAGAAGGCGGAGGTCGGAGTGATCGCCGACACGAACGCCGCCTCTGGCGAGAACGACGCCACCGCCACCGTCATCGTGAGGATCGCGGTCCACGTGGCGGCGTAGAGGAGAAGAGGCCACCGCGAGACGAACCGCTCGAGTATTGAATTGAAGAAAGTCATTTTGAGTTCTTGCATGTATGTCATGTATGTATAATGTATGTGTATATATATATGGTAATGTAGAGAGAGAATGAAGGTGGAGATGATAGAGATTGAGAAGACAGACCTAATCTCCAACAACTTTTTAGTGAGATTGTGGGATTTGAGAATGTTTGGTAGTTGGTGAACTGATTGGGTGCTGATCTTATGCAGTCGTGCTATGCGTGACTTATCCCTACCACCTTCTTTCACGTTTTTATTTTTATTTTTTCATAAATAAAGCAATTTAATTTTAGGGAAATTATTTTTTAGTGTAACTACAGACGAAAATTACACATTAATGAAATATTTTGCGAACATTAATAATTAAAATTTTAAATTTTTTTATGTATTTATAAATATTTTTTGGATTAATTACAAAAAAAAAAAAAATTTCTCACAATTTCGCATATTTTTCAATTTAAACCCTAGAGTTTCAATTTCGACAAATTAAATCCCGAAGTTTCATCTATGTTTCAATCTCCGTCCATCTCTGTCTGACTTCATCTTCTTCTTTCATTCATATTCAAACTCGTATGTTTAAATCCTTGTATCTCCCTTGTCGTAATTCAATTTTGCTTCGTTTTCATGTCATTAGATTCCCCTCATGACTAGTTTTCATTTCACCCCTCATAATTCTTATTCCACATCTTTTTGCATGCCGTCGGAACTCCGAAAGGAGGCCAAAAATAAGATTTTTTTCTTTTTTTTTTTCCTTGCTTCTATCACAACAATATTCTTGGCAGTGGAAAAGAAATGGATGATGCTTGATTGGAAAATCAAGACACCCTGACATGTTCACCGAATCATTTGGTTTTTGATTTTTGTGGGTAGTTGTATACCTATCACCACTTGATAACACTGCCACCATTACCACCACCACCTCATCTTCCAGATAATGATGATGAAGCAGTAGCAGTAGCAGCAGCAGCAAGCTATGCGGAAGAGCCTTGGAAAAGGAGGAAGAAGAGAAAAAAAGAGAAATTTTATTTTTGACCAACTTTCAAAACTCCGATGGCATGCAAAAAGAGGTGCAATGAGGCATATGAGGATAGAATGAAAACTAGACTATGAGTGAATCCAACGATCCGAAAATGAGATGAAACGAAATTAAGACGAGGGATATACAACGATTTGAACGTGTGAATTTGAATCTAAAAAAGAAAGAATATGAAGTGAGACGGATATGAACAGAGGGCTCATATTGAAACATGCATGAAACTCCAAAGTTTAATTTGTTAAAATTGAAACTCTAGTGTTTAAATTGAAAAATACACGAAATCTTGAATTTTTTTTTTACAATTAACCCATATTTTTTTAAATCACTATTATACCGTAATTCTCCTTTTAATATTTTTAGGTTAAAATATTAAAAAATCACAAAATATAATTAAAAAAGTCATTTGTACAAAATGTTAATTTTTATTTGAGGGATTTATTAGGAAATACCTGTATTGTATCTCAATTAGAAGTTGGAAGCGGCAGCACACGCAATACATATATCAACTTTGCATTTTATTTATTTATTTATTTATTTTTGCCTCTTTAAATTCAAGAAAAAGATCTAAGTATTCATGTTCCTATATCTTCCCTCACAATCCATGCCATTAACAGTTTATTCAAAGGAGTGAAGAGCAATTACTTCATAGGTATAGGGGTAATTTAGGTAAAGGAATGTTACTTTTCAAAGTGGGTTTGTTGGAAACCAGTTCAATACTTTGGGCAGGCCAACAATTGGATTAGAAAGAAATCTACTGGTGCTTACCTAACATCAGTTACCAATAATTGCCAAACTAGGTTATTGTCAATGGGAATGGCAATGGAAATGGCAATCATCATTATTACCATTCCAATAGCACGGGCACTAACAAAATATATATATATATATAAATAGTATGTGTAAAATAAATAATTTTATAAATATTCATTTTAAATTTAATAAAAATATATAACAATAACACAAATTTCTAAAGTTTAAACAGAGGGTGAATTAATAGGATTACATCTGCATTTTTTTAATCATTAAACCCTGTCATCTTTTTTTTCTCTTTATTTTTTCTTTTTTCTTTTTTCTTTTTTTTTAATTTAACTTATACTTTGTTTGGACATATGTATTTCCCAAATGTCTAAAGGTACCCGAATCTAACAAAATAATGTGTTCGACATAAGCAGAAGTATCCAACAAATATCAATATCCGATGACATGTATCGAATATAAACATGGCAATTTCTGAAGAGTGTTTATGTTTCTTAGCCTACGTATGTGTAGAAGGAAACATGAACTCCATTCTCAATATAAAATGCAAAAGCCACCACTTGCAACCTATGATTCCTCACAATCTTTAAAACATCTTCGAACAAACATAACAGATGAAATTTGCACAGGAAAACGGTTTTTTCTTTTTTCTTTTTTTTTTTTCTGTATTAGATAGACTTCACTGGTGGATACAACATCCGAATCAATGTGCAAAACGTGAATAAAATTCGTTACATTTATGCTTGCAAAAATATCAAGCAGTCGGAGAGAATGCTTTTTCTACCTGGAGACTGAGTAACAGAAACCCAGCCATTGACACGCAGACTGCAACAAGCATGACCACTAACATCGCCAGCAACGAAATGTATGGGCTCACAAAAAACACAACCGCAATTGAAGCGCTCTGCCAAACCTTGAGCTGCGCAAATGCTCCTTCCTGTACCCCAAAAGTTATAATATTTGAGATTTGATATTTTGTCAGTCATTCAGAATTTAGGTGCAAGTAAAATTACATAGAGAAACAACCAAGAAAAGATAAAGGCCAGCTATCCTCCATATGAATGAAAAAACAAAATAAAAAATAAAAATTAGACATAGGTGTATAATCTTTAAGAAAAATAAAATTACAAGGGTTACAAACCATTGGTGGGACAAGGTTAAGTGGGAACATCAAAATGGCAACTTGTAAACACCACCGGCAAGTGACGAAATTATGTCTCAAGGACTTTGTGCCAAACACTAGCCATGATCATTCTATTTTCTGATTTTCACTGAATTTTTTAAGTTCTACAGTTTCGGAAATTTTCTGCTTTTGTATAAACAGCTTATTTTTCGTTTCTGTCTGGGAAAAGAGTATAGTTTACTGTTTTTATCCTATGAGCTGTTTCACATACACAATCTGAAAACAGTTTGTGTTTTTCCTAATTTCATATTATTTCTGGAGCAATTCTTAAGTGTGCAAGTGCATACCATATGCACTCGCGTAAATTCTCACAAATATACGTAAGTTAGCTTACAAAATCATATAAATTTTCATAAACATACATAAGCTAACTCATAAAAATTTGAGAAATCACAACTTACGTATATTTGTAAGAACTTGCGCAATTTTGTGAAGTAACTTGTATATATTTGTGAGAACTTATGCAAGTGCATATGATATGCACCTTGCACACCCAAACATTTATTTCTGTTACTGTTTTCTAAAACCAAGTTTCTTGTTTCACTTCTTTCCTCAAGTAAAGATAGTGAATGAAAAACCCTTGGATAAGAACGTAGGCAGAGTTTGTCTGGCAAAAACTACTTTTTATAAAAAAAAAAAGTATCAGAAGTTTCATAGTTAGATATTCTCATTTAACAAAAATTACAAGATCCAAAAGAAGGTTGCAAAGGGTAATGTATGCATTTCTCGAGTCTGCACTTTTAAGTGAAAAAGGAACAACAAAAAAAGGGGAGAAAAAAGATTTTAAAAAGGTGTGCACACGCACACACTGGTAATTTAAACATTCATTTAGCAAAAACTCATACAATATATATCTTAAATAACATATGAAGTCAACAACAATTAAATAATCAAGAAGCATGTAGTAACTAACAAAACATGTAATGAAAATTACCACCCTATTCCTTAGTGTGAATAATTAGAGTGCTAGGTTTTATGTCTAGGTGTTTGGAAAAAGTCAGGCAAAAGAAAAGCTTAGGACAAACAGAGAATAATCACTACCGTATCATGCTTAAAGAGCATTCCAAGTAAAGCACTAAGCTGTGTATTGAATACTCCATCGCCAATGCCCCATGTGGCTGCAATGAGATAAGGGTAGATTGTGCCAAGTACTTCACTACTCACACTGCATAATAGCACAGTAAAACAAGAACCGAACAATGTCATAACAGCTTCAAACCAGATAATACAATTTAAAACTACAGAACAGATTCTAATAATTTAAGAATAATTGGAGTTCACAAGAGAGCTAACCTATACTTAAGCAGAAGCCAGATCAGCACAATAATCTGAATAAAAGCTCCAGCAGAAATTATTAGAGTGACTGACTTCAGACCAGAGGTAAGCCGACCCACAGCCAGTGAACACTGACACAAATTGCAAACATAAACTGAGTACAAACAACTCGATGACTCAAACAAACAAATTATACAACAAAGATGGTCTTGTTACAGTACCTACGTGCTATGGCACATTAGTATTTTCCTCTCCAACATATGAGACTAAAGATGATAATATAGATTGTGGGTAAAAACTTGCCACAATTGGAATGCACAAACCACAGGAAAATAAGATCATAGAAGAAAGCACAAACGTACTACCACAGCAATAAATATAATTGCCTTATTTCAAACACATCTAATAAAAATAAAAAAGAACTATAGAAAAATTTATGGGCTTGTTTGGTTTGTGTTTCAGAAACATGTTTTGGAAAAAAAAAGTACGAAAACATGTTTGGTTTGGTGTTTTGGGAAATTTGTTTTGGAAAATTGTTTTGAGAGAGAGTTTTGGAAAAAGTGATTGATTTGATGTGTGTGTGAGAGAGATTTGTTTGGAAAAGTTGTTTGGTTTGTGTGTTTTGGGAAATTTTTTTAGGAAAATTTGTTTGGTAGAGAAAATTTCTGAAATTTGTTTGTAGAGAAAATTTCTGAAATTTTTTTCAGAAACATCAACCAAACAAGCCCTATATCTTTTATTGTTTCTTTTTTCTCTCAGAAGATAAGGGTTGATGAAAATGAAAGTAGTAAACTCTTAATTTATTCTTATTTCCCCAAATCAAAAAAATATAAGAGATAAAGAAAAAATGCCTTGTCAAAATTGATGCACGTAAAATAAAGAAAATGAACTGTTATTGTGAGCTAATTCATTTAAAACATCCCATACAGCTACTCATTTGTACATTGCCATACTTACAATTGCATCAAAAGCCCCATACACAGCCATAGCACCACCTACACCAGACACACCAAGTGCAGGTTTCACAATGTCCTTGGTGAACTCAGCCCTAAAATGGTAAACACACTCCATGCTTAAGTGAAGAAATAGTTAAGAAAACAGTATACAGTGAATGAATTGAACAGTGAAAGGACAGCAACAATGTGTAATGTATAAGCAATCAAATATTACCATACAAATGCTTGTTGTAAGCCTGAATATGCAATAAGGGGGACGATTAACAGCATTCGTATGTCAAACAATGGAGTGATGACAGACTTTGATAGAGAAACCAAGGTAGAGTTGAAACTGACAGAAGACTCTGGTAAACCCTCCTCTCTTTTAACATCCCGCGTGTGTAAGAAGCACATGAGTATGGTACCTAAGGTCATACTACAAAGGAACACAATGAATAATAAAGCTGTACCACTGGTACTTCCCCCCTGCAGTGAAGTGAAAGAACACCAAATCAATAATTCAAGTGTTTTAAAAGAAATATGAAATATGAAAAGAAATATGACATTCAGGTGTAGAATCTAAAAATGCTTCAAATTTTCCACAACCAAATGCAAGAAATGGGATCTTAGTTTCCTTATTTCAATTGATCAAAGACCCATTAATCATTGGCTATCAATTTTCTGGAATAAAGAACATTATCCAGCATTGGCCCCCATTAATCAAACGTGTTGGGAGGGATAAGATTGGATGAAGATCTAACCTTTGCATCCAGTCCAACCCCTCGCAGTAAAAAATGCTACTAATAGAATTTAATCACATTTATATTTCAACTTCCTTATTTATATGTAATTTCCCGACTTCAGTCAATGCTGTTGTAATTGACAATACATAGACATACTGTACTGCTCTACAACTTGGTTGATTCTAAAAGTAGTACCGTAAAATACAATTCAAGAGGTTATACAGAGACAAAGAAAAGAAAAACCAATTATTATTATTATTATTATTATTATTATTTCCACTAGAGGCTTGAAGGCTTCTTTATTTGTTTTACTTTATTTTCTTGATAAGTAAAATTCATTAACAAAAAAACACCAACAATGGAAGCACCATCCCTGCAGACTTTTTAAGCATACAATCCACGAGTTTTAGACATACAAAGAAATGCAAATTTTTCTTTTGCACTAGAGATGCAAAAATTAATTTTGTTCCATTAAAGAAGTTTCTGGTGCAATGAAGTTCTGATTATCATTGAATTGTGATGCATGCATTAATATCAACAACAAAGATAATGATTTGGTACTGGTAATACAAACAAAAAAATTGGCCACACAAATCGAAGATTGGAATTAAGAGTGTGCACATACCGTTCCATCACTCAATAGAGCAAGAGAGATAAGATTTCCAATGAACTGCAAAATTCAATACCAAATGGAGATTATTGCAGATTGACAGCATTCATACAAAAAATTAAAACCATAAGAAACGAATTTTCCATCAAAAGCTAAAATGCCACACCTGGTGACTAGCAAACATTCCCCAAAATTCTCCATTAAAGTTACCAATCACAGTTCCTTCGTGTAGGTTGCAATCATGTGCATGACTGCGTGCAGTGGAAGTAAGATATGTCCCCTGATGAGTCAGAATATGGTTAGGGAAGAAGAAATAGTTGTGTTACATCAAATACAGAAAAGTCAAACCAAATCAAGAAGATGGACTTTCACCTGCGCAACCCATATTATTGAAGCAGCAAATCCCAGGTACAAGGAAGCTGGCACCATCGTGTACCTACAACAAGAATCATTCAATTATATACAACTTCATGTATTTGATGAAAAAAATATGACACCTTTTCTTCCTCTTCCCTTTTCCAGTTAGGAGTAGAGTTTGCCATAAATATCTTAAGGAAAACTTTCCATGCATATGTTTATGTGTCAGTGGCATTGTTTAAGAAAGACAAACCGAGGCTGACAAGCACACAGACTTGTGCGGTTTCAAATCAGATACTAATCACCTTGCGAAAATAGTGGAAAGGTTAGGTCTATATCTAGTCTTAACTCCCAGCACCCTCCTCAAAGTTTAGTAATTTGAAAAGTTCAGGTCTATCACTTGAAAAGTCTAGTGATTTGAAGTCTAAGAAGTACAGACACGAACACACCGACATGACAATTTTCAAAAAAAATGCCAGACACAATATATGGTAGACACTCAAAAACATAAAATTGTACATATTTATTATATATCATATATATGAATACCATGTTCAAACATAATAAAATAAAATAAAAAATACAACATGAGACTCAAGGTTCTGAAAAGCGGTTGCGGTCGCCGTAACGGTGGCGGTGGCGCGATTGCGGTTGCGGGATGTAAAGGCCGTAACGTAACGGTTGCAATAACCGGAACCGTGAATTTTTTTATTTTTTGCACAATTTGAAAAAAACTTATAGATACGAATATTTTTTTCCATGATCATATTTATTGGGTTTAAAATAAATATTGATCAATTTTTGTAAATTTTTAAGTATGATCCAATGTATTTCATTTTTTTAAATTACTATAAACTGAGTTTTTTTACATTTTATTTTAATAATTAATAACTTTATATTATACAATAAATCAATCACTAACTATTATATATAAGATAAACAATGACAAAAGTAAGAGAATAAATAAGAACCTAAATATATATATATATATTTTAACCAAACCAAATAGATAATGACTACACTTATTATTATTATTATTTTCAAACAATATATAGATAGACACACACAAACAAAATGGTTGAATGATAGCAGTTGAATAGAATAGCATAGGTCTTACAGTTTCAACAAATCCATAACATATTATTCATCTTCCCTCTTCTCTCTCTCTCTATCTCTTGCTCCTCCATCTTCTCTCTTTATCTTCCCTCTTCTCTCTATCCCTCTTCTCCCATTTTTAACTTTTTTTTTGTGTTTTTTTTTAAAGAAGTAGTTCGGAACTGTTACGTAACGGAACGTAACAGGCCGTTACAGCTATTATGGTACTGTTACGACCGCTACGGCAACCATTACGGCCGACACACCTGTGAATCTCAATCACACTGCAAAAGCGGGCGTAACGGGTGGCGGTAACCACCACAACCGTTACGTAACGGCGTTACGTAACGGTTGCGGCCGCTTTTTAAAACCTTTTAGACTAATTGCAGAAATATTCCAACTGTTATCTAGACATGAAACGGGGCACCGATGGGCCTTTTTTGCTCAGTTGGTATCCAGATGGACGAGGCTTTCTGTGATTCTAGATTTCCAGCTGTTTGTATGAGAAGTAGTATAGCACAAGTCTACTGACTAAATTTCCTACCAATGGCTGACAAATATTTTTCTTCCCCTCTTCAAGTGCAGGGCATGTGAGAACTCCTGCCGGTTCAACTTTTGCAGATAACAGTTGGAATATTTCTCCTGCCGGTTCAACTCCTGCTTGGATGAGAAGTAGTATAGCACAATTCTACTGACTAAATTTCCTACCAATGACTGACAAATATTTTCCTTCACCTCTTTGAGTGCAGGGCATGTGAGAACTCCTGCTGGTTCAACTTTCGCAGAAAGTTTCATTAATTCCAGCAGATTTTATGATTGCAGTGCCATAAATCTTTCAGCAAAAAGAAAGTTTTCAACTATAAACTAGCACATAGAAATCCATGCTTAATTCTTCTTATCCTCCTAACAGTCATTATATCATCAGATGCAGTTCCATCTAATCACTTAAACTTTGACAATTAATTATGACTCATAATACTTAATTGCTCATTGTATCTTCTTAGCATCTTCTACCACATTATCATACAGAAATTGAACAGCAAATTGTCTAAAAGTTGATTTCCTGGTACAAATCATCCACCCAAGGTTTTGAAAAGCGGTTGCGGTCGCCGTAACGGTGGCGGTGGCGCGATTGCGGTTGCGGGATGTAAAGGCTGTAGCGTAACGGTTGCAATAACCGGAACCGTGAATTTTTTTATTTTTTGCACAATTTGAAAAAAACTTATAGATATGTATATTTTTTTCCATGATCATATTTATTGGGTTTAAAATAAATATTGATCAATTTTTGTAAATTTTTAAGTATAATCCAATATATTTCATTTTTTTAAATTACTATAAACTGAGTTTTTTTACATTTTATTTTAATAATTAATAACTTTATATTATATAATAAATCAATCACTAACTATTATATATAAGATAAACAATGACAAAAGTAAGAGAATAAATAAGAACCTAAATATATATATACATATTTTAACCAAACCAAATAGATAATGACCACACTTATTATTATTATTATTTTCAAACAATATATAGATAGACATACACAAACAAAATTGTTGAATGATAGCAGTTGAATAGAATAGCATAGGTCTTACAGTTTCAACAAATCCATAACATATTATTCATCTTCCCTCTTCTCTCTCTCTCTATCTCTTGCTCCTCCATCTTCTCTCTTTATCTTCCCTCTTCTCTCTATCCCTCTTCTCCCATTTTTAGCTTTTTTTTTGTGTATTTTTTTGAAAGAAGTAGTTCGGAACTGTTACGTAACGGAACGTAACAGGCCGTTACAACTATTATGGTACTGTTACGACCGCTACGGCAGCCATTACGGCCGACATACCTGTGAATCTCAATCACATTGCAAAAGCGGGCGTAACGGGTGGCAGTAACCACCACAACCGTTACGTAACGGCGTTACGTAACGGCGTTACGTAATGGTTGCGACCGCTTTTTAAAACCTTATCCACCTATATCTCCATCCAGATGCAATATAAAATTTAACAGATAAAAATAATATGTTTAACTTAGGACAACTAACTCAAAAGTTTTAGTATAAATTGTAAAAATTGACAGGAACTAATTACCATGTTTGTCCTAAACTAAATTAAGGCAATTATTTGTCAATGGTGAGAAACTAATTACCATGTTGGTATCAAATTTGCTGCTATGAACAACCAATACCCAGTAGTCCCAAGAATAAGAGCATTTTTCAACCCCAGAAACCGAACCACCAATGAAGCAACCAAAGAAAAAACCGTAAAAGACGAATACAGAATCCCAAGTGAAATTGTCCCTAAATCTTCCTCCTGCAACGAAAATTCAATTCAAATTAATAAAAAAAAAAATAGCCTAAAAATAATCAATTATTCAATGGGTTAGTTTAACTTTTATCCCTAAACCATCACCATTTTCTCTATTTCATTCTTAAGCTATCAATTTCGTCTATTTAATCCTTAAAGTTTCTGAATTCTGTTCATGTGGTCCAATTTGAGATGATTGTACGAATCGTAACCATTGAAGCCTAATTTTATAGGCAAAAAGATAAAATTTATAATTTGAACAACTTAAATTACAGAACCAAATACCCTTTAAATTAGGTGCGGTTTGCAGTTTGTTAAAAATAGTAATAAAAAAAAAGTGAATGTTTTTTTCTATGATTTAATTTAAGTTGTTCAAATTCATAAATAACTTTTTTTTCCCATCAAATTAGGCTTAAGCAATTATTGATTTGTAGAATTATCTCTAATTGGACCACACGAACAGAAAATAGAACATTAAATACACAAAATTGATAGTTTAGATATGAGATAGAAAAAATGATGATAGTTCAAAGGATAATGATCAACTAAACTCTAGAAAACATATTAACCAAATCAAATTCTGCTTCAGAAAACAAAAAATTACTTCTAAAATGACAACAAGCGGAGTTAGAGCTCACAGTGTTGATAGTACTCTCCAAGTTCTGAGCAGCACCATAAGCCAAGAAAATCAACAAGAAAGCCGAGCTCAGAATATGCACATCTCTGGAATGGCTCTTGGTTAGGGTTTTAGAATCCGAGTGTTCAGCAACGAGTAGTGTCTCTTCGTCCATGGCTTCTCAGAACTCTCAATTGGGTCGATTTGCCACAACGAGATATATAAACCCTAGAAATTGGTTGTGTGGTGGGGCATATGAGAGAGAGAGAAAGAGGAAGAAGTGCCGGCGACAGTGGTTCGGAGTAGAAGACGTGTGAAAGAGTTTGAATTTATTGGAGGCATCGAAGAATCTGAAGAAGAGACAGACAGCAAAGACGGAGAGAGAAGAGGAGGGAGATGATGAAATTTGCATTTCTTTAATGCTTGTTTGGTGAGTGAGAAAATGAAGGAAAATTTTGGTGATTTTGGCTTTGTTTGGACTTCTTTGTCGCTGGTGCTGATTCGTTTCTTCGAAATCATCCTTTAATGAAGTTTTTTAACCGTTTATTTTAGTTGGTTATTAAAAATGATTATTTGAAGAGAGTCATGATAGAGAGCCCTCCAATCACCACCCCACAACTCCACACACATGTGGCGGGTAGTGATTGGAGGAGCAGGAAAAAAAGAAAAAAAGAAAAGAAAATGTAACCAATAAAAGAGAGAGGGGGTCAAAAGGGATAGGAGAAAAGGGGGCATGAAATATTTTTAATTTAAAAATTATGTATTACGAAGAGGTGTAAAAAAAATAGATATACGATACGGCTGAAATAAGTTAATAAGTTAATAAATAGTTTATTTATGTACTCTCTAAAAGTATCTTTAACGCTTCATCAAATTTAAGTCAAAATTTAATGGAAGAGTTTGATCTAATATGATACATTCTAATATTTTCATCAAATTTGAAGCATTGTTTCGAGCACCAATATAATAAAACGACTGGAACACTATTTTCATCGAATTTAAATTTGATAAATGATCTGATGTAATATTAGAGATGGCTTAAAAAAAACTAAGAGAGTATATATTTTTTTTAAATAATAAATTATAATAACCCCCATAAATTTTGATTCATTTATATTTTCTTTTTGTGTACTTCAAAATTAGTAGTTAACCATTTCAAAATATCATCTTTTTACAAATACTTTATGTGAGGATTCTATTAGGAATTTAAATAGAATACACTTATTATTTTTTAGGATAACAATATCCTTATTTGGTAATTTCAATTACACTTTATTTATCTTATTTTAGTGATAACGTGTAAATAAAATTACCAAATAAGATTATTATTGTCCTTGAAATTCAATAAGTGCGTTGTGTGTCCTTATGTTGCCTAAGTCTCTAACAAAATCTATAAGAAAATGGGATTTCTAATTAGGAGAGCTCTTGGACTTTCAACACTCTAAACCAATTTTGTTGATTTTTGACTATTTTTTAAAAAGAGGAGAGCATTAATTAGCTACTAAAAATTGAAATTTAAAATTTAAAATTTAAATCATAGTCAACAAATCACTTAATGAATATTCATTTATGATTTAGGGATTCAAATTTCAAAATTTGCTACATAATAAAATACACATGATTTAAAAAATTGCTTTCCATAACCTCTTTTTCAGCAGGAATTTATTACTTAAAATCAAATAGTATACCATAAACTTTCTACTTTATGCTATTTCTTACCTAACCTTTCTTTTATTCCATATTTTGTTCAATTTCAAAACCTTACAACATTATAACTTCAACACAGTCATCATAACTCTTGAACATTATAATTTTTTCATAAACTATTTAACTATCATTTCTCGCTTTATACCTACACGGCAAGAACATATCATGGCAAGGGAAAACAACATTGTGGAGAACAAAATTATGAAAGGTGAATATTAAAAAATTATCATCTTCTCATATTTTAGCTTTTCACTTGGTACAACTTGATGCCTACTCAATCTCTCACCCCATTATGAACTTGGATTTATTTTCAACAATGACAATATGTAAAGTTGCTGAAAAATCAATCTGTGAGCAGTGAATGGATGTATGTAATTAAGTGTTCAACTTAACCCAGGGGTGGGTGGCAACCTGGTAAGGGCCTGGGGTTTAAGCCCCTAGGTCCTGGGTTCGATTCCCCTCTGGGCCAATCTCTTGGGCATAGCACAGTTGGTTCGGAGGTTAACCTCAGGATGCCTAATCAGCAGCTTGGTGTGGGTTTAATGCTCCTCCGCTGTGCGAGTCCTGACTTAAGCGGAGCTTGTCTTGGGAGGTCGGGGCAAGCTTCTAGGTTATAATCTCTTACTCAGAACGGCCAACAGGACACCCTGGTGATCTCCTCAAGGGGGCGCTGCCTTGGACCTGCGGGAGAGTGGGAGGATTTTCCTGTAACAAAAAAAAAAAAAGTGTTCAACTTTTAAATTCTTTTATTTTATTTTATTTTATAGTAGGGTTTGTACGGGGAGCAAATATTCCGGCAAGCCCGTACTCCTTTCTTCGAAGCTCCGTTTTCTGGCCGATCACCTGAAAGCACGACGGCGGTGAGCTACCCGGCGGTGTGTGGCCGGAAAACCCCTCCGACGATCAAGTTAGCACACACCTGGGAACAGAGAGAGTGAGAGGAGAGTGTTTGTGTATCTCTTACCAAATGTTCGTCCCCTGCGTATGGGGGGCGCAGACATGCCTATAAACCCTCTGCGCCCCATATCCACTCCCAGTCTTCTCCTGACACGTGGCTCTGCTATTCCATTTGTCAACGTAAACCTCGCTGAACATCACCTAATCTCAACTGCCAGCCCTCTCTGCTGGAGCTCGGCAGCCGAGCCGCTCAATCCATGGCCGGGCTGCGTTTTACACCCATGCACTTTATTGGCTACGCTCAAGAGAACCGGGCTAGGCAGCACCTCGGCATAGCCGAGCCCGAGACATCTCGTGAGCACCTACGGTCGGCCTCTCTGCCGAGCAAACAGGTATCTCGGTTGACTGCGCCTTTCCGGGCGCCGGTCATTCAACTCGACTGTGGTTGGACTTCTTGCCGGGCAGGCAAGTACCTCGGTCGATGACGCCTTTCCGGGCGCTGTTCAGCCAACCTGACTGGCTTCGCCTATGCCATACACGTAACTCGGTCTAACCGAGCGTCGCCTTAACTGAGCAACTTATATCCGGACTGGGCGGCGCATACTTGGCCCAACACCTGCCCAGCCCAGGTCCTACCAGCCCAATTCTGGGTGGACCGTGGATCATTTCGGTCCAATGACCCACTTGGCTACCAATCTTCTCGGCCGTTACCTCGGCCCAATTCCAGATCATAAATCTCCCTCTCAATTGCCCCTTAATTCCGTCCGCAAAAGCGTGACCGGGATTATTCACTTCGACCGGGATTACACCTCCTCGGTTGTCAGAATGCGAAATGGTGACCGGGCTAGTTAAACGTACCTGTTTGCAAACTTGCCCGGTTATACTCCACGGCTGGTGATCCCTGCTTCAAATGTAGCCCGGTTGACTCCTCGACTCTCCAGCCTGTCTCTTCATTTTGCTTGGCTGACGCCTCACCTGTCCCCCGTCTCTTCAACTCTGATGCTGCCATTAATGGTGACAGGTGGCGCCCTGCCATTCGTCCTCGAGCGGCCAACCGCCGTCGAATGCAATTCAAATTTTGGCGATTTTCAACCTATATACAGGCCACTCCCCTCTCTCGTTCCTTCCTAGTGCCATTTCCTCGTTCAAGCATCTCAGAGCTCCTGTGCCCCCTTCTCCCTCGCCATCGTTGAGCTTGTGTTGGAAGAAGGAAGAGCCACTGCCCTTCACAAGTATGCCCTTTAACCTCTCTTTTGTTGCCCTTTCTTCTGGTATTTCACACATTAGGGTAGAAAAACGTAGCTTTTAGGATTTGGGCACCAAAAACCACCCTAAACCTTCGAACATTCATGGTGTTCTTCATTCTTCCTGAAGAACACTGAAGAACTGGGGCGGACCGGGCTCCTGGTCTTCTTTTGATCCAAAAAACTCTAAGAACCGAGCAAAAAACATGTTTGTCACAAACCCAGCTAAAACCGAGATAGCAAAGTGGACCAGGTCGTTCAACCGGGCTAATATCTGGTCCGCTTGGGCGACCGGGCTCCTTGGTAAGCTTAGAACACCGAGGTGGTTTGGCATTCTTTATGACCGAGCTACAGTCAAGCTCACTATGCGCGACCGCGCTCACACTCACACTCACCATCCTTTTCCTGCAGAGTCCAAGGGGACCTTTGACCACATCTGAGGCTCTCAAGACCGAGCAACATCCAATTAGCACAGTGCCAAACCCCTCAGCCGAGATATCCTAGGCCGGCCACATGGGAAAATTCCGCTTCTTAGTGGACACTCCGGCCGCGCTAGATGCATTCAGAGAGGAGTACGGCATCCCGGCCGACGTCCATCTCGAACTGGCGGAAGATAAGACAACTCCCTGGGGCAGACTTGACCAATGCCCCTTCACCGTGCTGTCAATAGTAGAAGGTGGCCTCCGCTTCCCGGTCAATCCCCTCATGACCGAGTTCCTGCGCCGGACTGGGCTGGCACCAACACAAGTATCTACCAACACCTACCGAATAATAAACGGCGTGCACGAGCTAAACAACCGGCTCGGCATAAGCCTAGGTTTAGCCGAGATCCTACGCCAATACACTTTAGGCCACACCGGCGACGGCCTCGCCTATTATCTTAAAATTAGACCGGGAAGGGAGAAAATCGTAACCGGCACTCCAGACAAAGATCTTCACGACGATGATTTCTTCTGGGTGTCAGGCAATTACGAGACAGCCGCAGTACCGGGCTGGATGATAAGCAAGAATTTTGGCAGCACATGTAAGCCGCGCACATTAGCTCGGTTAATTCACTTTTCTCTCGTTTCTGTACTTAATCATTTTTTTCCCTTGCTTCTTTTGCAGCAATCCAAGCCTTGCAAGCCAACTATCATTACCCCAACGTTGAGGCAATCAGGACCGCGCTTCGCTACCGCGACCGAGATTGCAACCAACTGCTCGGCTACACTCCCACATACAGATACTCCGCTCCCCGCCGGAGTAAAGTCACAGACTTCCTACGCGCTCCATCACCTCCACCAGATCCAACCCTGCCAGACGTTCCACTCATCCGTCTGACCGAGGAGCAAGAGATGGCAAAAAGAAGCAGAATCAAGAACTTGCTCACCGTCACATCGGCCGAGATACCGAGCGTTGTCACCCGCTCACCGGCCGCCGGACAAGCAAGCGACGCCGTGATCGCTCTTTCTTCCCCAGCAGCCGGGCAATCCAGCAAGCAACCAACTCAACGCCGGGCTAGCAAAAGAGCTCGCGCGGATCCGTCCCCCGAGCTGGAGGCCGAACTCACCACCGAGCAACCAACTGAAACAGTTAACCCAATACCGGCCTGGCGCCCACAATTGAAACACCGGGGTCAGGACATCCTGGCAACCGCTTCGATCAAGGCTGACAAGGAGCACTTGCTCGCCTTCGATCTTTCCAAGGCACTCCTACTACCGAGCGACGTGGTCGGCAGCGACCACGTCCCTGACACTCGGTTGGTAAAATCATCTGTGAAGTCCATGGCAAGGGTAAGTCAATCTTCCTCTGAAATTTGAAATTTCCACAAGTGTTTGCCCGGTTCCTTCTCTAACGAACTTTGCTTCTTGCAGGCCATCCAAAAACAACACTTAGTAATGGAGCGCATCCACAGACTTCGGCAAAAGGCCAATGACACAGCCAGCCAAGTCCAGAGCCTCCAAACCGAGCTCGGCCGGGCAAAAACTTCACTCGAAAATGCCAATGCAGACAACAACAGACTGCTCGGTCAGCTGGAAGCGGCCGAGAAAAAACGAGATGAGCTCCAGGCCGAGCTCGGTGCGCTCAAGAAGTCGCGGAAGAAGGACTGCCGAGATGCTAACAATGCCGGCTTCAACGAAGCCGAGGAGAGCTACAAGAAATAGGTCTTTGCAACACAGGACATCTACTTCAAAGCCGGCTGGAAGTCTGCCTGTGAGCATCTCGGCCAGGGCTCTGGCACCGACGTATTCGCCAATCCTCCTGCTGCTTCCCTACCAGTCTACCTCGTGCCTTATGCAAACGACGTCTTCAGCGCGTTGCAAGCTGAGGCCGAGGAAGGGCTTGAAGAGGGAAACGCCGAGACAGATACAGAGGCGGAGGACGCCGAGGTGCAAGAGCAGTCCGGCCATGATGAGCCCGGTGCCCAAGATAAGTGTTTGCTTTCTGCAGTTCTGATGTAACCGGGCTCAGTCCCCACCTTTTGTATTGACTTTCTATCAATGAAGAACTTGATATTTTTGCCAAGTCTTTGCACGGTTGTCATCAATTCCATCTTCAGCAAAACATTTCGGTATAATCATAAATCTGAACACTTCGTCAACCGGAATACATAACTCGGTTGAAGTACAAAGCATAACAAAACAGCAACCTCGTTAACCGGAATATCCATCTCGGTCAGAGCAGCGAAGTTTAACAAATCACCACCTTCTTCAACCGGAGTAAATTATCTCGGTTGGTATGGCTTAAGTTGGCCAAAACACCAACTCTTCGAGCCGGAGCAAAACATCTCGGCAAGAAATATCTAAGTTGGTCAAAACACCAACTCTTCCAACCGGAGCAAAACATCTCGGTTGGGAATCCCGGGTTGGACAAAACACCAACTCTTCCAACCGGAGCAAAACATCTCGGCAAGAAATATCTAAGTTGGTCAAAACACCAACTCTTCCAACCAGAATAAAACATCTCGATTGGGAATCCCGGGTTGGACAAAACACCAACTCTTCCAACCGGAGCAAAACATCTCGATTGGGAATCCCGGGTTGGGCAAAACACCAACTCTTCCAACCGGAGCAAAACATCTCGGTTGGGAATCCTAAGTTGGACAAAACACCAACTCTTTCAACCGGAGCAAAACATCTCGGTTGGGAGCCCTAAGTTGGAAAAAACACCAACTCTTCCTAAGTTGGACAAAACACCAACTCTTCCAACCGGAACAAAACATCTCGGTTGGGAGTCCTAAGTTGGACAAAACACCAACTCTTCCAACCGGAGCAAAACATCTCGGTTGGGAGTCCTAAGTTGGACAAAACACCAACTCTTTCAACCGGAGCAAAACATCTCGGTTGGGAATCCTAAGTTGGACAAAACACCAACTCTTCCAACCGGAGCAAAACATCTCGGTTTTTACATTTAAGAACAACAATCTAAAGCAAAATCACTTCTATATATTGACAAAAAGAATTTACATTCTGAAGTGCAAGCCAAAAAACTCCTTTGCACAAGAAGAGAAAGCTAAAGCTAGAAATAATACAGTTTAAGGTTGGCCGCATTCCATGGCCGGGGAATGGCTCTTCCCTCCAGATCCTCCAAGTGGTAAGCCCCCTTGCCCGCCAGACCGGTGATCTTGTAGGGTCCTTCCCAATTTGCCCCTAGTTTGCCTTCACCTGGCACCAGGGTGTTGCCCATAACTTTCCGCAAGACCCAATCACCAACTTTGAACGGTCTGGGGTGCACCATCTTGTTATACTTCTTTGAGAGCTCTTGTTGGTAGGCGGCCACGTGGATGAGAGCCTTCTCCCGACGCTCTTCCACTAGATCCAGCTCCAAGGCAATTGCCTCGGCATTCAATTCTGACTCAAAACTCTCGCTTCTTAGGGTGGGCATGCCAACTTCCAAAGGTATGACTGCCTCCATGCCATAAACCAAAGCAAATGGAGTCTCCCCGGTAGATCGCCGCGGGGTTGTTCGGTATGCCCAAAGGACGCTGGGTAATTCCTCAGCCCATTTTCCCTTTGCCTTTTCCAGTCGTTTCTTCAACCCATCCAGAATAATCTTGTTCGATGCTTCGGCTTGACCATTGGACTACGGGTAAGCCGGAGTAGAGTTGTAGAACTCAATCTCCAGATCTTCACAAAATCCTCTGAATAGGCGACCGTCAAACTGGGTGCCATTGTTAGAGATCAAAATTTTTGGGACGCCAAACCGTGTGACCACGTTCTGCCAGACAAACCGCTTCACGTCTTTCTCTTTGATTGTTACCAAGGGCTCAGCTTCAACCCATTTCGTGAAGTAATCTGTGGCCGCAATGAAGAATTTCCGGTTGCCCGGTGCTGTTGGCAGTGGCCCCACTATATCTAACCCCCACATGGCAAAGGGCCAAGGACTGGTGAGGGGAAGAAGTTCCCTGGCAGGCTGATGGATCTGATGGGCGAATTTCTGGCATTTCTCGCATTTGCGAACGTACTTTTGTGCGTCGGCCTGCATGCACGGCCACCAATATCCCTACGAAATAGCTCGGTAGGCCAAGGACCTGCCCCCTATATGGTTGCCACAAATGCCTTCGTGAATTTCGAACAGGAAGGCCTCCACACTACTCGGGTGCACGCACTTTAGATAGGGACCAGTGAAGGACTTTTTATACAACGCGCCAGATGGGGAGAGCCAAAACCGCTCTGACTTCACCTGGTCTTTGTGCGCTTCCTTCTTGTCAGTTGGTAGAGTCCGGTCTCTGAGAAACAAGACTATGGGGTCCATCCAAGAAGGACCTAGCGCGGCGCAGAGTACATCCATCTGCCCGGCATCTTCAATGCTTGGCCGTGGAAGAAAGTCAATTAACAGGGGGTTTGGAGACGTACAATCTACCATCGAAGCGAGACCGGCCAGTTCGTCAGCCCGGCTGTTTTCTTCACGGCCAATCTGTTGGACTCTGATTGCCAGAAACTGTTTGATGTGTTCCCTGACCAGAGCTTGGTACTTCGCCATTCTTTTATCCTTTGCTTCGTAAATCCCAGAGACTTGGTTAACCACAAGTTGGGAATCACTGCACACAATCAGCTCGGTAGCCTTCATCTGAATAGCGCTCTTGAGCCCGGCCAAAAGGGCCTCGTACTCAGCCTCGTTGTTAAATGCTGGGAAGCCAAGCGTGATAGAATGTTCAATGGTTAGGCCATCCGGGGAGATAAGAACGATACCTAAGCCGGCACCGTGACGGTTCGATGCTCCATCAACAAAAAGCTTCCACATCTCCCTCACGAAAAGCTTCCAACAGTCTGATGGGTCTTGAGAGTTGCGAAGGGTGATGGGATCACGGTTGCTCGGCTGTCCGGTTTCAAGCTCTGCGTCAACTGGTCCCACTCCTGCATCCCTTGGTGATTCGGCACCGGACTCGTCAAGTCGAGCTACGATGCCTAAGTCCGTAGGCGAATCACCAGGTTGCGGTATTATGCCGGCCGCAGGCTCTGTGCTGAGTAGTTCCATTTCCTCCCCTCCTGGTGATGCGGTACCGGATAGAGTGGGTGGGACTACAACACCCGACTCCGTCGTCGCGTCACCGGTTGATAGATTTGTACAAGTTGAGGTCACTTCGGTGGGGCGTGAAAATTCCGCGACGCCAACTCCACCAAGTTGTTGTAACTCGGACTGGCTTGCATTGTCTTCTTCTTCTGCCGCGGCAATATCGACCGGGCATACCGCATGGGTCCCTGGTGAGAATTCTGCAACGAAGTCGGCCAAAGTCTGGGCCTTTATAGCTGTGCGCGGCTGAAACTTGACATCAAATTGCCCCAATTCGACCGCCCATTTGAGAATTCGGCCAGAGAAGTCCGCCCGTTCAAACAAGGCCTTCAGGGGGAACTCGGTCAGTACGATGATGGTATGAGCGTGGAAATAATGTGCCAACTTCCTTGAAGCCATCATCAATGCCAACGCAAGCTTTTCCAATGGCAAGTATCTTGTCTCTGCCGGCAGCAAGGTTTTACTGACGTAAAAGATTGGGAGGTGCTTGATTCCTTCAGCTCGGCCAAGCACCGCACTGACTGCGTGCTGTGAGACAGCGAGGTAAAGGTAAAGTTCCTCACCCAGCTTAGGCGTAACCAACAATGGCGGAGAAGAAAGATATTCCTTGAGCTCAACTAAGGCTCGGTCACACTCTTCATCCCACGAGAACTTTGATTTCAATGCCTGAAAGAATGGATGGCAGCGATCTGATGACCGGCTTATAAATCGATTAAGCGCGGCAGCCATTCCGGCCAGATGCTGAACGTCCTTTGCCGAGCTGGGCTGCTTCAACTCTTGCACGGCTCTGATCTAAGTCGGGTCTGCTTCGATGCCTCGGTTTGTGACTAAGAATCCCAAAAATTTTCCAGATCCCACGCCAAAGGCACACTTGGACGCGTTCAGGCGTAGCTTGTGCTTCTTGAGAATGGCAAACATCTCGGCTAGGTCGGACAAATGGTTTGCTTCATGTCGGCTTTTTACCACCATATCATCGATGTAAGCCTCCATTGTCCGACCAAGCAAAGGAGCGAACATTTTGGTCACCATCCTCTGAAAAGTTGCCCCGGCGTTCTTTAAACCAAAAGGCATGACCCGGTAGCAAAAGAGTCCTCTTGGAGTCGTGAAAGAAGTGATCTCTCGGTCAGGCCCATGCATGGCGATCTGATGGTAACCGCGGTAAGCATCCAGGAAACTGAGCCTTTTATGGCCAGCCGTCAAGTCCACGAGCTGGTCAATTCGCGGTAAGGGGAAGTTATCTTTGGGACAAGCTCGGTTGACTGTTTTGTAGTCAACACATACTCGCCACTTGCCATTCTTTTTGGGCACCACCACTGTGTTGGATATCCACCGAGGGTAGTGCACTTCCTGAATTGCTCGTGCCTCAAGCAAATTTTTGACTTCCTCTGCTACTACCTCGGCGTGATGCAACGCCGACCTCCTTGTTCGCTGGATGACTGGCCTTGCTCCAGGGAAGACGTTAAGGTGGTGGCAAATAAAACTTGTATCGAGACCGGGCATGTCGTAAGGCGACCATGCGAAGACTTCGATGTTGGCCAACAAGAACTCAACCATCTCAGTCCTTTCCTGGGCGGTTAGGCTGGAACCGAGCAGGAAGAACTTATCCGGCCGCTCCATATCGATTCGCACCTCAACCAAGTCCTCCACAGCTTTGTCTTCTGCCTTGGTGCCCACATCCTCCAGGACACCTCGGTCTTCCGGTCCTTCAATCATTTGTACAAAGCCTTTGGCAGCCCGGCTGCCGTTCACTGCCACGAAACATTGTTTGGACATGACCTGATCCCCCCAAATCTCCTCGATTGCCTCCATAGCCGAGGGGAATCTCATCACCTGGTGGTAGGTCGATGCTACAGCTTGCATGGCGTGGAGCCATCCCCTTCCAAGGATGAGGTTGTAAGTCGAAGGCACTTGTAACACCCAAAACTCCACTTGTTTGACCACGGATCCCGCTTTGACCGGTAGGATAATCTTTCCCAAGGGCCACTCTGGCTGTGAGTTGAAACCAACAAGTGGCGAAGTTGCCGGAGCCAAGTCTGTCTCTCGGAGTTTGAGTTGCTTGAACGCGTCGTAATACATGATCTCGACCAAGCTTCCCTGATCGATCAAGATTCGTTTGACATCAAATTCCTTGACGCGTAGCGTTACTACTAGGGCATCGTTGTGCGGCATTTGGATACGCTCCAGATCCCTTGAAGTGAAACTTATCACATCTTTCTCTTCGGTCTTCCCTTTCTTGATGGTGGGTTGCACCGACAAAACTTCCCTCATATGCTCTGCTTTCTTGATCATACCCCGGAGTTCGCAAACACACTCCGGTTCGACTATGCCGTGGATGACATTAATAACTCCTTGTGGCGGCGCATCTCGGTCATCCTGTACCCTGGGATCAACCAGAGCATGGTTCGGCTTTACGCCGCCATCGATGTAAAGGTCTAGGTGTCCGGCCGCGACCAGCTCTTCTAAGTGTTGCCTTAAAGGCAAACAATCCTCAGTCCGGTGGCCTCTCTCCCGGTGGAATGTGCAACGATACCGCGGATTGTAGCCCTTCTGTCCATCGCCCAGCTTAGCAGGAAACCGGACATACTCCTCGTCTCGGATTTCACTAAGTATGCGATAGATCGGAATCTTGAAGACCGTAGTGATGCCAGTCCTTGCCTTCAACCTCCTGTTGGCATCCTCAACATCATCTCGGGTGTAGTCATCCCAGTCGTTCCGACGTCCTCTACCCCAGTTCTTACGATTCAAACCACGGTCTGATTCCTTTGTTCTGTCACTTGAGCGGCTGGACTCCTACCCAACTGCGTGCACTTTGCCTGCTGTCTTCTTGTCTGTTGCTACCGGAGTTGTCTTTGCGGTAGATGCCGAAGCATCATCCTCAACCCGGATGTGCTCATTGATGCGCTGCATGAGCTGGCCCATGGACGTCGGCTGGTGCATGGTAAGTGAGTCCCGCAGTCTATGTCCGACCGGGAGACCACGCTTATACTGAGTGATTGCTAGGTTGACCGGGCAATCCAAGATCTCATTGAAGGTTTCCCAATATCTGGAGTTGTACGCCTTCAATGTGTCGCTCGGTTCCATCTTGACACTCAGTAGGTGATCCACTTCTTTGGGTGTCTTGGTGTTGGTTTTGAAGCGCGTCACAAAGGCTTCGGCCAACTGAGGCCACCTCTCGGTACTCCCCTCCGGCAACCTTTTGAACCACTTCAAACCCAGTTCGCCCAAACTTGAAGGAAAGATGAGGCACATAAGAGCGTCATTTCGCCTATGTCCGGCCATGACCTGTCGGAAATGACTTACGTGCATGTAAGGATCTGTCTTCCCGTCGTACAATGTAAATTTTGGCTGGTGGAAGCCCGATGGAAGAGGTGTTATCTCTATCTCCAGTGAGAAAGGGGTGGCGCTCAACCTTGCCAAGTCGGAATCCACCAAGAGCAGTGCTGCTTGGCGGGGCGGAGGCATTACGACCTCCTCGCTGGCATGAACCCCATAAGATAACCGTTGAAACGCCGGTATCCTCTGAGCCTCCCGCTGGCGAGCCCGCTCCCTAAGTACTGCCCGCAAATCTTCTGTTCGAGCGGAATAG
Source organism: Camellia granthamiana (assembly GCA_036172215.1). NCBI lineage: Eukaryota > Viridiplantae > Streptophyta > Magnoliopsida > Ericales > Theaceae > Camellia > Camellia granthamiana. The sequence continues at coordinate 42,096,437 of CM069912.1, forward strand.
GTGTACCTCGACGTCGTCGCCGGACGTGAGGGTTGGTAGGTACTATCTTGCGCGCTGGACTTCTCTGCGTGCACATCGGAATCATCGACCTTGTAACTTCTGGTAATGGAGATGGACGGAGTGTGTCGCTGACTCTGGCTACCTGAACGGCGGGGTTGGGTGCGCTCACTGTGGTCACCCACTCCAGCTACACCCTTCCCTTTGACGTGCCGCTTCAACTCCTCCATCTCTGCTGCCATTCGCCGGATGAGGGCATCCTGGTCCTTCAACTTGCTTTCGAGGCGTCTGGCGTGTGAATCTCTCCACCGCCGATGACCCTCCGGACTCCGCAAATGTCCATAACTCCTCCCGCGCTTATCCCGCGCGTCGCCTGACTGTCCTCCCTGGTATGTCTCCAGGTCCCCCATCGGAGAGATGGTGGGGGGTCCCTCTCTACGCCGGCCAGACTCCGGAGTGACTCCGTCGATGGCGGACACCTGAATCTCTTCGTTGTTCGCCATTGAAGGCAATCTGAAGAGCTTCGGAAGACAAGGTTTTATTTGCGTTCTTCCCACAGACGGTGCCAATTGTACGGGGAGCAAATATTCCGGCAAGCCCATACTCCTTTCTTCGAAGCTCCGTTTCTGTCCGATCATCTGAAAGCACGACGGTGGTGAGCTACCCGGCGGTGTGTGGCCGGAAAACCCCTCCGACGATCAAGTTAGCACACACCTGGGAACAGAGAGAGTGAGAGGAGAGTGTTTGTGTATCTCTTACCAAATGTTCGTCCCCTGCGTATGGGGGGCGCAGACATGCCTATAAACCCTCTGCACCCCATATCCACTCACAGTCTTCTCCTGACACGTGGCTCTGCTATTCCATCTGTCAGCGTAAACCTCGCTGAACATCACCTAATCTCAACTGCCAGCCCTCTCTGCTGGAGCTCGGCAGCCGAGCTGCTCAATCCATGGCCGGGCTGCGTTTTATACCCATGCACTTCACTGGCTACGCTCAAGAGAACCGGGCTAGGCAGCACCTCGGCATAGCCGAGCCCGAGACATCTCGTGAGCACCTGCGGTCGGCCTCCCTGCCAAGCAAACAGGTATCTCGGTTGACTGCGCCTTTCCGGGCGCCGGTCATTCAACTCGACTGTGGTTGGCCTTCTTGCCGGGCAGGCAAGTACCTCGGTCGATGACGCCTTTCCGGGCGCTGTTCAGCCAACCTGACTGGCTTCGCCTATGCCATACACGTAACTCGGTCTAACCGAGCATCGCCTTAACCGAGCAACTTATATCCGGACTGGGCGGCGCATACTTGGCCCAACACCTGCCCAGCCCAGGTCCTAGTAGCCCAATTCTGGGTGGACCGTGGATCATTTCGGTCCAATGATCCACTTGGCTACCAATCTTCTCGGCCGTTACCTCGGCCCAATTCCAGATCATAAATCTCCCTCTCAGGGTTGTATAAATTTCAATATGAGAGCAGTGAATGAAGGTATGTAACGTTCAACTTTTAAACTTTTTTAATTTATTTGTTTTCATTTTCTATTTTATTTTAAGAGTTGTATGAATTGTAATATAAGGGCAGTGAATGGAAGTATGTAATTAAGGCCTCGTTTGGGAACCCTCCTTTTTAGTCAAAAAGTCAAAAAGTTACTAAATTAGCCAAAAAGCCAACAACCCATACTAAAAAGTCAAAGATTCTCCTTTCTCTCTACTTTTTGCACATCTTTTCGTAAAAAGCCAAAAAGTCATCCCAAACATACTAGTTTTTTTTAGCTCATATTTTAGCCAAATAGCCAAAAAGTTACTAAATTAGCATGTTCCGAAACGGGGCCTAAGTGTTCAATTTTTAATTTTTTTTTGATTTTTTTGTTTTAATTTTACATTCAATTTTTTTTTTTTTTTTAAGAGTTGTATGAATTCTAATTTGAGAACACTAAATGGAGATATATGATTAAGCATTCAACTTTTAAACTTTATTTATTTATTTATTTTGATTTTCTATTCAATTTTATTTTTTTATATATTTTTAAGAGTCTTGTGAGTTCCAAAACTTCAAACTAATTTTCTTAATTTTTATATTTTTAAAAAATTAAAAAAACTTTTTTATTGGTTAACCAATTATATAATTAAATAAAAAAAAAAAACCTCTAATTATCCTTTACATTTGAATTTCAAAATTCAAATATCCGTATCCCATTTATTTTCCTCACTCTAAACCTTTCCAAGTAAAGAAAATTATTGAAAAATTCCAAGGTAAGGATGGTATAAGGCATTAGGTCCAGTGGATATTTTTTATTAGCGAGAGATCTACCATTTGTAAAATAATTTAGTGAGAAATTTTTTCATTGATTTTGGATATTTTGTTTTTAATTTTTATCCCTAAATTTATCTGTTGACTTTTCATTGACTATCTGTTCAAATTTTTTTTCTATAAGTTTAAATTTATATTTATCTATTCAAATTTTTTGACTATTTGTTCAATTTTATCCCTTATTTGTTCAAATAACTGTCCAAATTTTATTATTTGTTCATTTTTTTCTATCTGTTGAAATTATTTTAATGCATATGTTTTAAGTTTTTTAGCTGTGCAAATTAGAGAAAGGAAAGAGTGAAGATTATCTATTCAACCAAACTATCTGTTCAACCAAACTTTTTTTTTTTTTTTTTTGGTTGAAGTACAAAGCTATTTGTTGAAATTCAAAGAGTGATCTATTGAAATTCCTGTTTGTCTATTTCTTATCTGTGCAAACTACATACATACATATCTTTATTTTTCTCTTATTTGTGCAGACCTATGCAAAACAAAACCCTATCTATTCAAACACAGCATTAGTGCCACTACATTCGGGGAACAATTGAGAGGTTAACCAATCCAAAAACACGTTTGTCTTTGTTTTCATGGCCAAAGCTACAATTAAGTGCATTTCATCCCAAATGTCCATTTTTTCTTTATTTCTTTATTTCTTTCTTCTTCTTGTCTAAAGTGTTCCATTGATTTTTCTTTATAAAAATTCACAGTGATTTTGTTTGTTCTCAAGGTTTATATTAATTCATAGAGAACAGTGATAACAATTTATACCATAAAATTTCAAACTGTATTTGTTTTCCTGATAACACTATTTATTGCAATCATTTGGTACCAAAAGTACACAAAGTAAATTCTTGCATGGAGAACTCTTGAAAGAAAAAACAACAACCAATTTTTCACAACTTAAAAATGTCCTTGTTTGCTTCTTGGAAATATCAAAGAAAATAAAAAACGAAAATGACTTTTTTGTTTTGAAATGCTAGAAATCTTCCAACATTTCTTCTCCTTTCACTTTCTTTCTCCTTTATTTTTCCAACAATTTTCCCAACAACCAATTAGAGAGAAAGAGGGAAAATGTGCCAAAAATAGAGAGCACGTAGGAAACCAACAGAACTAGCTTGGGCTTCATGAAATTAAGCGGACTCACAAAGCTTCCTACTTGAGAGATGACGTGAATCTGAGTATTATCATTGTCGGCTTCATAATCATGAGTGTTGCAAGAAGAATCTGAAGAAACTCTGATGAAGAAGACGATGACGGTGTAGAGAGAGAACAATACTAGAATCATCAGATGATGGCGATTGAAAGCTCTTCGCTTTCAACTCAATCTCTCTCTACCTCTACTTCTCCTTCCACCCCTCACACTCCCCCATCGGAAAACCACAAATCTTTTACCGGAAACCGCCATACCCTAATGGAAAACCACCACGACTTCTTTATCTCTAAACCATGGCCAATACTACCTTCATACCTTCCATGGTCTCTCAATCCTAACGTCCCCTTCAAATCCTGCAAATCCTACTTCGGTAATGGCTTCACTCGCCGGATCGATCTCCTCAAACTCTCATTTTTCGATCACCGAAACTTGGTGGTCAGATGTAACTCACAACCATAGTTCTAAATCGCAGTATCGGGTAACGTAACGGTATTGATCGCGGAGTATCGGTATCGGTAGTATCGACCGGTACGTATCGAGTATCAGGCGTTACGACTATGAAATTTCAAAAATCATTAGCAATCCATCTAAAACTCAATTTTATGCATTTTTTGACTCTTTTAGCCTTAATTTATCACATTTTAATCAAAATTTTGATATGTAGAGGCACTTTTTTGACTCATTTTCAACTAAATGATATGTATTTATTTTAGTCTCAACCTTTTATTTGGCATATATGTTAAACTTTTAATATAAAATTGATGTGAATAATAATGTAATTCTAATTTAGTTAGTAATAATAATGTATTTAAAATAAAAATAAAAAATCTAAAATATTAAACATCTTTACTTAACAATTAAACCTCTTTAAAAAAATCTGACAGATTAAACCTCTATAAAAAAAATCTGATATAAAAATAATCTGAAATAAAAAGATTTGACAGATTAAAAATCTAAAATAATAAAAAAAATCTGAAATAAAAAATCTGACAGATTAAATCTCTTTAAATAAAATATATATAAAATATATATATATTGAGCATATGTGCATTTAAAATATATATAAAAAATATTTTTATATATAAAAAATTATATTCTATGCTGATAATATATATATATATATAATTATGAGAGAACAAATCTGTTCTTGAGTTTTAAAATTATGAGTTCTATTCAGCTTCTGAACTTATGTCCATTTAAAATTATGTAAAAAATTGCTCCTGACTCCTGAGTTCTATTCAATCTCAATAATATATATATATAATTATGTGCATTTAAAAAAATAACCACAGAAAAAAAAAAAACAAAAACAAAAACAAAAACAAAAACAAATTATAAACAAAGGGAACACAACTTAAAAAGCAAAACCATTCAGCCAACAGAAAAAAACAGAGCATCACATATACAAACAGAGCATGAGGGAACCAACCTTCGACGAAGAAGTTTGAAATCGGTGATGGGTTTGGGTTCGATTCGATGCTTCTCCCTGCAACACTTTACAAGATCAATGCCCCTGCGAGATGGATTTGGGTTTGATTGAGGAGTTGGGTTTCCGATTGAGGGTTTTTCTTTAGAGGTTGTAACACATTTATGGTGTCTGTGAGTCTGTGTGTGTATTATTGCTTGAAGAAGACAAAAAATTTGAAGTGAAATGGCTGAGTCCGTGAGTCTGTTCCTTCCTTTTCTACTTTTGCTTTTATTTTTGCAAGTACTTTGGTCCATTATTTTTTCTTTTGCAGGTGCTTTGCTCGTTATTTTTGGCTTTTCCAGGTTCCAGGTGCTTTGCTTTGCTTTTCTCAATTATTTTTGCAGGTGATCGCAGCTTCGTTTTCAGTCGTATCGGCATGTATCAGAAACAAATCGCTTACGTATCGGATTCATGCCGATACATATCGAGAATCGGCCGCTACGGACGCGAAATTCATTCTCGCCGGTATACCTGTGAGTATCCGACTAGGCACTCCCATTTTTCGGTACGAACCGGCCGGTACGGCACGTACTGGCCGATATTTAGAACCTTGCTCACAACCCACAACGTTACCCCGCTCTCCACCAAGATCGGCGTCTCCGTGGAAGATCTACGATTTGAGTGTGTATGTGTGTGTGTGTGTGTGTGTGTGTGTGTGTGTGTGTGTGTGTGTGTGAGAGAGAGAGAAAGAGAGAGTGAGAGAGAGAGAGAGAGAGAGAGAGAGAGATTTTGCAGTGTGGTCAGCGGTGACAGACAATGACGGAGGACGCTTGGCGAGGACGTGATCAACGCTCGTCTTGAGGTGTCAGCTTTCGGAATCGAGTGTATTTAAGGAGCAACTGGAAAAAGGACTCCATCGTGAGATAGTGGTTGTTGGAGGAGTGGATCGAACTGTGAGACAGAGAGAGAGATAAGACAATTGGATCAGCGGTAGAAGCAGTGGCGGCGAAGGAGCGGTGGCGTCGGCAGCGAAATGAAGACTGGAGACGGAGACAGAGATGAAGAGAGAGAGAGAGAAAGAGAGAGAGAAATATAAGATAAGAGATGTGAGAGAAATCTAAGTCATAAAATGCATGAGACGTGTAAGAGGTGGAGGAGTAGTATGGTCACTTTGTACGAGCTTATTCTTATGGACAAAACATTTTAAGGGAGCTTCTATTTGCACACACCTATTCCTTTTTGTCTATATCCTTCTTAATTTACACACCTAAAACAAAAATATATATATATATATATATTTACTCATTGCACACACTTTTATTCTAGTTATATCCCCATACACACAACTTTCCAACACTCCCAATCCACACACCTTCCACACTAGCAAGCAATGTTCAAACCTTTCACTCCCAGTCGCATCCCTACCCCTTCCTCCACCTACTGGTGACACTACCGCGACCCTCACCCCTCTCTCTCTCTCTCTCTCTCTCTCTCTCTCTCTCTCTCACAGTCGCGAAAAGGGAAGCGATGACAATGGTAACAGTTTATAGATGAAATAGGGTTTTGAATGTTGATGGTCAAACCAAATTCATTAGTTCGATGGTTGATTTCCGAGTGGAGGAGATTCTTTCGATACTAGTAAGTCGAATGGTAAAAAGATGAGTCTTCTTCCCAGATCTAGGTTCCACGATGCCCCTCTCTCTCTCTCTTTGCGGATTGAGGATCGCAAAAGGGTGGAAACTGCGGCGGCGGTGGTGTTGCGTTGCGAAGTGGGGGATTACAGGGGTGGTGGGAAGGGTGAGTGAGCGACAAGCGACGGGGTGGGAAGGAGCTTCGATTCGAGAAGAGGAGGGCTGGGGGAAGGCGACAGAGAGAGGGACTATATTGAGAAAGAGGACGACCAAAGGGGATAACGGCCAGTGGTCGGGATAGTTAGGGTTAGGGTTAGGGTTAGGGTTTTGGTTGAAGAAGAAAAGGATATTTTGGTAATTTTATTTTAGGATAAAAATGTAATAAAAAAATATCATTAAGTGTGTGGAAAAAAAGGAATAAGTGTGTGCAAATAGAAGCTCCCATATTTTAGAGCATGGAACTTTGGGCAAAGAAATCATATTTAAGCCACCTATTTTTTTTAAAAAAAAAATTAATAATGTGTGGCATAAGATATATATGTATAAAACTATTGGTCTCTCTACTCTCTCTCTCTCTTCTAATTTAAAAATTTGTAGATGGAAATTTTAAAATAAAATTTTAATCATATATAAATTGCAGCTAATTTGAGATTTAAAAGAAGAGTCCAAATAAAATTTATTTGGGTAAGTTACACTGACCTCTCTTGAGATTTTTGACAATTATAGGAATCTCCTATGTGGTTTCAATAATTGCACTAATTTTCCTTACTTTTGAAACTATTGCCAGGATTCTCTCACTGTTAGACTATTTAATAGAATTTGTTGATGTCATGCTAATGTCATAGGTAATAATATAAAAAATTGATGAAATTGTCCTTCATCTATTCAAATGAAAAATTTTACTCACCTCTCCTAAGGTTTTGCATATATATTATCAAAGACCTATACATGTTTTAGTATTATTTAATAAAATTTTTAAATTTCACGTAATATTAAATAAAACCCTTAAATTGTTAAAACATTATTAAACATTTAATGAAAAAAAATTAAATTTCATTGGTAAAATAAATAAAAATAAACAATTTCTCTAAAATTAATGTTAGATAATATCTTAATAATTGAATAAATAAGATTTATTCGACACTACATAAATAACACAAAATTTATCATTTTAAGTAATATATTTATTATTTGAATTTTTTTTAAAGTTGAAATAAATAGATTTATTTTTTTTCCGATAATTTGCATTACTTATTTATTCATGTGCAAAAAAAATTATTATTTTATCTTTCCTCAATCATATATTATTTTCAAATTTTAATTTTTATCTTTGAATCACTAAACTTCCAGTTGCTATATATTTAAAAAGACGCAAGTTAATATTTCTTACATGATTAAATAAATAAATATAGATGTAAAAAAAAAATCTAACCACCTTACAATAAATTAAAATTAATTGATAGGGAATGAAGGATCAACAAATTATTTGAGAATAATAAACAATCCAAACAATTTATCATTTCTTACACCTAAAATTAAAATTAATCTTTACTTGAATGGAGAAATTACTTAAGAATAATAAAATAATCAATTAATTTGTTATGTATGATACTTAAAATCTATTTTTCCATCTTTATTTATCTCATTTAAACTATTTTTATAAAATTAAATCTTAAAATTAATTTATCACCTTCATTAATGGTTGAATTTTTATTTTATTTTTTGTTTACAAAAGTTCAAAAACTTGTTGTGAAAAAAAAATAGAGTCAAGAAATTACATTTATATTTTGAAAAAATTATGAAAATAAATAATAATTTCATATATTTAATAGGATAAATTAAATTTCGTGCATTTAAGGTTAAGATTAATGTTAATAATAAATTAGTTTGGTTTAATTGTCAGAAAGCTCAACTGATGTTAGATTTTTTTTACTTCTATATTTATTTTTTAATTTTTTTAATCTTGTAAGAAATATTAACCTATGTTTTTTTTTTTTTTCAATATACATCGATTAGAAGTTTAATAACTCAAAAATAAAAATAAAAACTTGAGAATAATATATGATTGAGAAAAGATAAAATAATAATTTTTTTACGTATAAATAAATAAGTAATGCAAATTCTTGGAAAAAAATAAATCCATTTATTTCAACTTTAAAAAAATTCAAATAATAAATGCATTACTTAAAATGATAAATTTTAAGTAAAATGATAAATTTTACGTTGTTTATATAGTGTAGAATAAGTCTTATATTAAATTATTAGGATGTTATCTAATATTAATTTTAGAGAGATTGTTTATTTTTAAGTATTTTATTAATGAATTTTTTTTTTCATCAAATGTTTTAATAATGTCTTAACAATTTAAGGGTTTTATTTTATATTGCATAAAATTTAATTTTTTTATTAAATAATGCTAAAATATGTATGGGTCTTTGATAATATATATGTAAAATATTAGGGGAGGTAAGTGTAATTTATCTATGTTGATAATGAATGAGTTGGTTTATGAATATTTTCGTCTTTTCACATGCAAATCAAAGGGTAATATGGCCATTTTTACACCCAACTAACGCCGTTTGTATGAACTTAACAGATTAAAAGAATCTTGATAATAATTTTAAAAGTAAGGGAGGTTAGTGTAATTATTGAAACTACAAAAGAAGTCCTTGTAATTGTAAGAAACTTTAAGGGAGATAAGTGTAATTTACCCAATTTATTTATTTGTAATTTTAAAATATTTAAATAGAAAATATGATAATCTTTGTAATTTATTCTATTTTTTTCTTTACCAATTCAATTATAACATCTATTTCTTATTGAGAATTTAGAATATACAATTAATGACATAACAACTATAAAAAAATATATAAAAAATCTAATTAAATGGTTACAATTTAATTAATTCTAAATTATATTTGATAGATTTTAAACAATTTTATGTTACTATTTAATTTCAAAATTAATTGTTAATTAATTGTTTAAATCTGTACATAACATGGGTGATATGCTAGTTCTAATGAAGGAGAATTAAGTGGAACAAGATAATACTTTAAAGTGGTTAATTGTTGAGTTTTGAAGTTTTTAAACAAAATGTAAATGAGTCATAATTTAAAAAGATTCACGGTGATTTACCATTTATTATTAAGTAATATTAGGGATTCAAAATATTTTATCAAATGTCTTATATGATGCAAGACCCACATGATTGTGGGACCTGATAAAATATTTAAGACATCTAATATTTTTCTTTATTATTACTAGCTGGACTCCATGCGCTACACATGTAGGGGTGACATGGTTGGCTGGAATAATATGTGATTCCACATCCATTTAGCAGGATATTTGATAAAATATTAGTTGGACTCCATGCGCTACACGCGCAGGATGACATGGTTGGTTGGAACAATATGTTGAGACATGAAGGTATTATACAAATACATGAAAGGTATGAAAAATAACGGAGCTTTAAAAATGACCGTCGGAACTGAAACAAGTAACCTCGCAACCTCGCCGGAAGAGCAAGACTACCTTGATCAGAGCAAGAAAAAAGTGAAACCTAGCGATGCACATGGTGAGGAATTACTGGAGATCCAAGGAAATAAATTGGACAAGCCAAATGAACAGATGACAGATGACGCGGATGTCGGTAATGTCAACCTTGGTAAGCTACCAGTTGATAACCTGGGCTCACAGAGATCTTTCAAGCAAGCCCTCCTACGGTCTCGGTTTAATAAGACCGAGCGAGAACGAAGCTTTGATAGTGAGGCTGCCTATCTATCCTCTGACGAGGAAATGGATAATGAAGAAGAAGCAGAGGTTGACTCAGAGACTCAGCGAAAAGGCTTGAACCCGATTATCAAGCTACCGGCTAGTCTGCTCAAAAAGGTCAGAGAACCATGGAAGAACTGTCTCATTGTAAGGCTCTTGGGAAAGAATATCGGGTATAACTTGTTTGTAAATAGGATGCGCCAGCTGTGGAACCTTCAAGCAGGTTTTGAAGCTCTAGATATCGGAAATGGGTTCTTCATCGTAAAATTCGAAGTGATGGAGGACTACACCAAGGTGTTCACTAGAGGCCCATGGGTAGTGATGGATCGTTATGTGACAATCCGTAAATGGCAACCTGATTTTAAATCAGATGAGGCCGAAGCGGACATAACCGCTATCTGGGTTAGGTTCCGAAATCTGCCCATTGAATACTATGATGAAAAGGTTCTATATCACATAGCGAAGGTGCTTGGAAAGCCATTAAAGGTCGACATTAATACCGCCATGGCCGCACGAGGGAAGTATGCCAGGGTATGTGTTGAGATGGACCTTCGCAAACCACTCATCTCTCACCTTACCATTGGACGCTACCATTATGTTGTAGAGTATGAACATTTGAATCTGTTGTGTTTTGCTTGTGGCCGTGTTGGCCATCGGAAAGAGAAATGCCCTGATTTTCCGATGATCCAGTCGGAGAAGAAGATCCCAAATATGACCGTTACTCAAACGGGTATAGAGGCTGGGCTGAGAGAAAAACAGCCCAATGGACAAGTTAATAAAGAATTATCTATGGAGTCGGAAACCCATGGTTATGGGCCGTGGACCTTAGTAACTACTAGAAGAAAACACTAACATGGCAAGCAGAAACAGAAGCACCATGTTTATAAGTCCAATAGATTTGAAAGTCTCCAAACCAAACAAGACCAAGGAGAAACGAGTAAAGCCCAAGATATTATACCCGATCAGCGTAACTATGTGGATCTTGATATGGCCCCTCAGGCTATTGAAGAGGACCTTTCTTATGTACATACACAAAGCCCACACGGCACAAATGAGCACATGAAGGATGTTGGAGCTGTTTCCAGAATGGATGGTGTAACCGGGCCCAAAGAAAATGAAATGATATGTTGTGTTAGTCCACAATCTACAAATACTACAGGTCCACAAACTAGCCCAGATGGTTCCAACGCTCAAGGAAACCCTATAGCTAATCCCGCTATTACAGCAGCATTCACAGGAAGCAACCCCAATGTCTTGAATACAGTCATCGCCCCTGTTATCTGTGCCCAACAGCAACGTTAGATCCCCAGATTTCTCGTCCAGCAAGGAGGAGCATTTCAATGGAGGACACGGCAGAGAACCTCCCACTGTTCAAGCACCGAGTGGATCAGTTCCGAGCCCTGATGTTCTTAGAACTAGAGAAAGAAGTGTATCACCACGTAGGCATAGACTGGTGGCTAGAAGAGGTGGAGCTGCTGATTCAACCCTGGTGAGAGACAGATTCACACACCGTGAGGTATATGGTGCTTGTAAAACCCGCAAAGACGCTGGAGGAAGACCGGAAGAGTGTGCGAAATCTTTTGGGTCTGACTAAAGAGGAGGATTGGCCCACACTTAACCTGTCGTCCATGGATCTGTTCATCTGGAATTGTAGGGGTGCTGGAAATGCCCGATTCAGAAGGAATCTGAGGGAGCTTGTTAGACTACACCAACCGGATATGATGGTACTCATGGAGACAAAAGTGGAGATAAGTTCAATGGGTATGTTTTTTAACAATCTAGGGTACACAGCTTCAACCCATGTCGACCCGATCGGCAGAAGTGGAGGTATTTGGCTGCTGTGGAATCCCAGTCAACTTAATGTGAGAGTTCAAAATGCTTCTTCACAGATTATCACAGCTACCATTTCAAGACAAGATTATCCGGATTGGGTATTATCTGCAATTTATGCTAGCCCGAATATCCGTCTGCGAGATGAACTCTGGAATGACCTGTCTGCATTGGCTCAACACACACAGGATCCACGGCTTGTAGCAGGAGATTTTAATGATTATTCTAGTGCTGAAGATAAACGGAGCTTCTCAAGTGCCACATCTCAAAACCTTAGTCAAAGTCAAAGAAAGAGCCAAAAATTTTCTGATAGAATAAGTAGCTGTAACCTCATGGACTTAGGATGTGTTGGACCGAGACTCACTTGGACTAATAATAGGAAAGGGTGGGCTAATACAATGGTGAGACTAGACCGTGCCCTCTGTAACACAGAATGGAGAACTTTTTTTCCTGAGGGCTACGTACGGAACTTACCTCGGACATACTCAAATCATTCTCCTCTCCTCATTCATACTCAAGGTACAAATCCTTCTAGCCCTCCCTGTAATGTTTTTAAATTTTAAGCTGCCTGGTTGTCTCATGAAGATTTTAGTACTGTTATTGATAATAGTTGGCCCAGGCAGAATAATAACCTCCTGGGAAACTTGGATTTCATGACATCCGCCCTGCAGGATTGGAATAAAAATATTTTCGGAAACATTTTCTGCCGAAAGAGATGGTTGCTTGGCAGGATTAATGGGATTCAAATTTCCCAAGCCAGGACCTATTCCCATAACTTACATAAATTGGAAAATGAGCTTACTACCGAATATAATAGAGTGTTATACCAAGAAGAATTATTTTGGTTTCAAAAATCTCTGGTTAACTGGATCACTCAGGGTGAGAGGAACACCAAATTTTTTCATATGTCTACCATTATCAAGAGAAGGAAAATAAAAATTGAAGTTTTGAAAAATGAGGAGGGGGTTTGGGTTGATAATCCCATGCAGCTAAAAACTTTAGTTCATGATTACTTCCAAAATCTCTTTGCTTATACTCATACTACTAGCCTGGAGCATTGGAGTAATCTGACCAAGCACATCAGTCCTGAGGACCAACGTGAAATGGGTAGGAAAGTCACTGCTGATGACATTTGGAGGGCAGTTAAGAACATTAAAGCTTTTAAGGCCCCAGGTAGGGATGGTTTCCAAGCAATTTTCTACCATACCTTTTGGTCCACTGTGGGCCAATTTGTGATCACTTTTGTGCAAAATTGTTTTTCTTCTTATACTATTCCTCCTGTGATTAATAGGACTCTCGTAGCTCTTATACCCAAAGTTTCTAATCCTGAGAGTGTGAAGCAATTCCGGCCTATTAGCTTGTGTAACGTTACCTACAAAATTATTTCAAAAATTCTTGTTAACAAAATCAGGCCTGTGTTAAAAGATTTAATTAGCCCTTATCAGAGTAGCTTCATTCCGGGTCGGTCCACTCATGATAATATTATTATCACTCAGGAAGCTATCCATACTTTGAAAAAGAAAAAAGGAAATGTGGGCTTCATGGTTTTTAAAATTGATCTTGAAAAGGCCTATGATAACATCTCTTGGAATTTCCTTCACCAAACTCTGTGTGAATTCCACTTTGATGAGAATTTGGTTAAGCTGATTATGAGTTGTATCACTAGTGTGAAAACAGCTATTTTGTGGAATGGGGAACCCCTTGAGGAGTTCCAACTTGCTAAGGGACTAAGACAAGTGGATCCCCTATCCCCATATCTTTTTGTGTTATGCATGGAACGTCTCTCGGCCATGATTTGTCATCAAGTGAAAGGTAAAAATTGGACTGGGCTTAGCTTGGCTAAGCATGGTCCTAACATATCTCACCTATTTTTTGCGGATGACTTGATTCTGTTCGCTAAGGCGAATGAGCATAACTGTAATACTATTCTGCAAGTTTTGAATGAGTTTAGTGACATCTCGGGCTTGAAGGTTAACCTTCATAAATCCCATATGTATGTGTCTCATAATATTGCTAGAAGAAGAGCATCCCAGCTCAGTCATATGTGTGGTATTCCTCTAACTGAGAACTTGGGAAAGTATCTTGGGACCCCATTATTGCATGATAGAGTGTCCAAAAATCACTTTTTATCCATCTTGGAAAATATGAGGAGAAAACTTGCTGGGTGGAAATCTGGGATGTTGTCCTTGGCAGGACAAACAACCCTGATACAATCTGTCACTAGTGCTATGCCAGCTTATACTATGCAAACTATGGAACTCCCAAGGAAAGTTTGTGATGAACTTGATAAAATTAACAGAAACTTCCTTTGGGGAGATACACTTGAGAATAAGAAAGTGCATCTTGTCAACTGGGATCAGGTTTGTAAGTTGAAAAAAGATGGGGGCCTTGGGATATGTAAGGCTAGAGATCAAAATCTAGCTCTTCTATCCAAATTGGGGTGGAAAATGTTCACTGAGGAAAATTCTCTCTGGGTTGATGTGTTAAAACATAAATACTTGGGTCAACAACATTTTTTAGCTAAGAAGAAAGGCAAATACATGTCTCACATTTGGAAAGGTATCCTAAATACCAGGGAGCTCCTTGTGCAGGGAGTTCGATGGAAACTTGGAAAAGGTAACAAAGTGAGAGTTTGGAAAGATTGGTGGTGCGGTGATGGAGCTTTTGAAAAGAGCTTGAGCACACATACCAATCACACTCCAATTTCTGAACATATTACTGTGGAGTCTCTTCTTGATGTCCATGGTGATTGGGACTTAAATCATTTGCATAATTCCTTTCCTTTACCTATGGTTGCTGCAATTTTACAGTTACAACCTCCCAATGTTAATGCTGGAGAAGACACACCCAGATGGATTAAATCCTCTGATGGTGTGTTCTCTACAGCTAGTGCATATGATTTAATTGTTGATCACCATAATCAAGATGGGGATTGGGGATGGATTTGGAAACTTAAGGTTCCTCAGAAACTTAAAAGTTTCTTGTGGATTGTTTTGCACCAAAAAGCCCTAACCAACAGAATGAGAAACCTGAGAGGGTTAACTTTTGATCCCACCTGCCCATTCTGTACTAATGTGGAGGATATGGAACATTTGTTTTGGCTTTGTCCCCAAGCTATTCAGATATGGTGCCATGTTTATAGTGAGGTCTGGTATCGCAGCAGGCTTCTGTTACCTTGGAAAGATCGGATCATCCATAACATAAAAGGGAAGAACAACACCTCACACTTGTTCCTCATTTCCCTCTGGACAATTTGGAAAAATAGAAATAACATGGTTTTTGCACATAAAACTATTAATATTCATGAGAGCGTTAAATTCATATCAGATTATGCCAAAGAAATCTTTCAAGCTTTTAGTTTGGATGTCACTCAACCATTTCAAACTAAAAGTGCTCCTGTGTGGTCTTGTCCAATTGCAGGAACAATCAAACTCAACACGGATGGAAGCATTCGTAAGCACGGCGGAGGAGGGGGATTTGGGGGATTATTCCGAGATGCAACAGGAGCATGGATTAGTGGATACTATGGAAGGCTGGAAATATGCACTTGTCTTGAGGCGGAGCTTTGGGCAGTCTACAAAGGGCTAACCATTATACTCCAACGCGGTTTTAACCAAGTGGTAATAGAGACGGATGCGGAGCAAGTGGTGAAACTGTTGAATGAGGGACCGGATGAAAGATGCCCATTTCGGGGCATTGTGGAGGATGCACGCATTATCATGAGAGGTTGTGATTGCTCCATCCAGCACATTCGCAGGGAAGCTAATATTTGTGCAAATGCCATGGCCAAATTAGGGGAATATCAACCGGAAGACCTCCTTGTTGTCAATGAACCACCTGCAGAGATCCGCACCCTGCTTGTTGCGGACATAGTGCATCTCTCTGAGGAGAGTTCTAGGATGTAGTTTTGTTGTATTGTCTTTATTTTCCGATGTACCTAAAAAAAATAAAAAAATAAAAAGAAAGGTATGAAAAATGGGTGTGGGGTGGCTATTGCGCGGAGGCACATCAGTCATTGTTGTGCAGCAAAATAGATTCATTTTGAAACCCATTTCGATAATCCGAACTGTTCACATTTTAGATTATATCAAGTAGAATATGTCTACAAAAAATCAAGTTAATTGGATATTGTTTACCCATTTATCCACTCACATTTGTATCTATAAAAATAAATAATAATTGCGATTTAAAATATTAAAATGAATACAAATATAAGTGGATGGAAGGGTTAACGATATCCGATTAAATTAATTTTGTACAGACATATTCTACTTGATGTATTCTAAAATATGAATAATTCGAATTATCAAAATGAGTCTCAAAATAAGCCATTTCGCTGCACTGCAGCCACCTCACACCCGTGGAAAATACATGTAGAGAAATCTTTGTACACATATGTATGCCACAGTTAAACACAAACGTCTATTAACTGACAAAGACTCAAATGAAATTTGGAAGGATAAATTACAAATATACTTCTGAAATTTGAAAAATTATAAATATTTTTTATTAAAAAATTTTATTTAACATAATTAACTAAAAAAATGAAATTTCTAACTACTCTTCTATATAATGATAAGATTACCTTAATTATTAATTGAAATAAATTTTTAACATCATTAAAAAATATTAATTAACTTCTTAATTTATTAATAAAAGAGATCATTTATTATGAACATTAAGGTGACAAAATAATATCTTATTTAAGATATTACAGAATGTAAAATTTTCTCGTATTTTCTTTTTCCTCTTTTAGTTTAAAATAAAACATCCCATAGAACCAAAATTTGGGTGAAGAATGACCTTTGTGTTGTTTAAGAATTGGGGTCTTCCAACTGCTCTTCACCACAGATGAGGTATACTTCGAAAGTCTTCCAACACTTGCACTGAACATGGATGATCCACACATAAAAATTGAATACCCCACTATCAAAAACAAGTTCATAGAATCAATATTGATCCATCCATTGATTGATCAACATTTCTTTAGCAAGTGAAGCTTGTTTGCCAACTTACCTCTTCACCCTCGACCTTGTGCTTAATTTTTCAATCCTTGTCACAGTTGAGGTGTTTCAGGATCAAACAATATACACCAGCTGTCATTTATCACTACAAAAGGTTAAATATTCAAAATGAAATTATACAGCACTACAAACAAAATGAAAGATCACTTACCGAAATTGAAAAACAGACAGACAAAGGTTGCAAAGAAGATACACAATTAATGTGAAGATCAGTTCTTCACAAAGTAGATTAGTCCCCAAGAAGGCACACAATTTGTTTGAAACATTGACTACAATGGAAACTTTAAAGAGATGTAGGTAGCTTCATGTGTCGCCCTAAAAAAGAATCAATATTATGAAAAAGCACAAATCAAATACATCGCCATGTGCTTAGCCAATCATTTGATGACCAAGTATTAAAAAACTTATGTAGAAACATGTTTAAAAACATGTTTGTTTGTCTTTGTTGCAGTCATACTGTGTGCATCATCAAAAAATAAAGTTTTATCTACAAACCCACAATATTTTGGTATTTTTATCTCCAAGTAGAATATCTAAACTCCACCCAACAAAAGATTCAGCCTCACTTCAAGCCTTGAAACACCTTACTGCAACCTTCCTAACCTTGTACGTAGTATACTTGATTACATATCCCACCTCATTTTCTTCCCTCCATTTTGGCCCGTAGCCAAACCAAAAATGCCACTAATTTAGAGCACCTAAAAAACATGAAAAAAAACTTAGTAATAAATGCAAACCTTCAAACATTACAAATTAAGTTAAGAAACGACTAACATACCTTTGCAGTTCAATACAAAGCTAGACATTGGGTCATTGACGATGCATCAACGTGGGCACACTTTGTTAAATTCTCCATCTCTATAAATTGCAATGACGGAGACTATGTTATTTCTCAAAGGACATATACTTCATATAAATCACTCAAAACCAATTATAAACAGATCACAGTATTCAAAGCACATATACTTCACATAAATCACTCAAAACCAACCAAGGAAATTAACTACAATGAATTTGGGGGGGGGGGGGGGGGGTGCGAAATAAAAAAAAATTCAAAAGCATATCATGAGAATAGACACTTCCAAGGCACTTGAGGCTGAAAATAGACATCCCAAGAACTGCTGCTACTTGGTAGAGTTTGTCAACCCAATTAATTTTCTTTGTACAAAAATTGCATTTAGTTTATGGGCTTAACACAGCATACTTCAGAAGCATAACAGTCCTTATAAAGTAAATATATTAAACGGCAACTAAACCATGCACCTGATAATGCAACATAATCAAAACCAAAAACAGGGTGCTAAAAACCTACCATTTCAACTAATACACAATAGAAACCCATTCATGAAAACCCAAATCAGAACCATTTTACAAAAATAAAAGCCCATTTTAATTTTATAGAACTAAAACCAAAAGTAAAATAGAAATGCATTTTATAGAAACCCATTTACTCATGTTCACAGAAATCAAACCGAAGCGGCTATTTTTTCTGAAAACTGTGGTTCCAATAAAAATGCCTAAGATAGTGATACAATCACCCAATTATAAACAATGTCAAAAAAAGGCATAGAAACCAGTGCTACAGTAACCAGGCACACCTGCTAGTGCTCTGAATTTCAAATAAATACATATATAGTTTTGGACATTTTTCATATGCAAGAAATCGGGTTGACATACTTATTTCTCAAAAGATGATGCAAATTATATATGTAGAAGATGTTTCACGTAGTTCGTGTTCCCATTACATCTGGACATTTTGCACTATGCTACAAAATAAAGTTGGACCTTAGACATGAACATATACTCTCTCACTCTGGCAAAGCAAAGAGAAAAGCTAATTAAAAGGGCAAAAACATGTACTCAAGGAGAAAAGAAATGTTCCTACATCAAAAAATAAATAAATAAATAGTTGTCGAATCGGGATTCAAATTGTGAATCGTGAATCGAAATGGTCTCGTACCGAATCGCGAATCGAATCAAATCATGAATCGTAAAGATTCGGTCACTTTTTCTAAATTACTTACACCGTGTTTGGTTAAAGGATTTGAGAAGGGATTTGGAAAGGGATTTGGAAAAGGTAAGTGAAATGTAAATAAAATATACTTACACTTCACCTAGTTTCACACACCTTTTCCCTTTCTCTTTCCAAATTCCTTCCCAAATCCCTTAACCAAACACAACATCAGAAAAATATATCTACAACACACTTGAATGTTAAATATATCTTATGAATATGAAATATTTAGACTTGAATCAATGAAAATATAATTTTCAATGATGATCACATAGTTTAATAGGTAAGAAGTTAACAAAGGTTCTTATATAAGATCATCATCTTAACTTTTCCCTTCTTTATATATTTCTTATCAACAATTCTTAATAACGACTGCAAACAAAGACTCTCAATTTCCAAACAATAATTTAACGATATTGATATTTGTACAATAAGCATACATACTTTTCCAAGTAACAATGATCAAATAATAAGAAATAATTATTTACGATCTTTTATTTTAAAAGCCCAAAATAGTTTAAAAGGTGTAACCGACCTCACCCATGTAATATTCAACTATATTTAATTTAATAAAATAACAATAGATAATTCATGATATAAATTACTTTAATCTTAAATATCTTTAGAATATATATTATGATTTTTTAATAAGAAAAAAATGAGAAGAAAGGTTAAAAACATGTTGGGTTTGACTGAATCTAATTGGATCTCCATCTGGAACACCACTTAAAAACCATTTCAATTCTGTTTGATTTTCTGGAATTAATTGGAATGATCATTTGATTTGCTAAAAAATTGATAGAAAATATATTACAAATAGAATAGTCATTCTATAAGAAGGTTAAAGAATAACATTCCATTTGATTCAAGTGAACCAAACTACATTACTATTTAAGACCTGAGACAATGGACATCATTTTTTCCCCCTATCTCATGCAATAAATATATATATGAAAATAGGATAGAGATAAGTGAATCAATCCCGCTACATACACCCAGTGACGTGGCGACACCCAGTGACGTGGTGATGAGGTGGCAGCTGATGTGTAAACACAGCTGGAAAAAAAAAAAAGAAAAAGGAAAATCATCTTTCTCTCAGACGACCCTCTCTGCAACAACTCTCTCTCTCTATAGCTCACCTCCCATGGCAACTCTAGCCCCAACCCTCATCAAGTTTTACTTTAAGTTCCTAATAAAAAGAGATTTAAATGCACATAGCACAATCATCAGATTTAAAAGAAATTTAATTGAGATGGATAGAAAAAAAAAATGTTAATCAAAGTAATCTGAGAACAATCATCAGAACAATCATCGGAGCTCTTTTGGTTCACGAGTACACCACCATACCAATCAACTATCCATGGTTCTCCACCCACTCGGCCGAGTCAATCCGAGTCGTCTGTTCCGTAACTCACCACCCTCACTCATGCTTCACCACCATATCCTCTTCCGCCCTCACCACCACCACCAACATCGACAATGAAAACGATTTCACCCCAATCGATCCACAATTCATCTTCACTCTCTCTCTCCGATTCGTAATCATCGATCTCACTAATCTCTCTTATTCTCTTCCCAAAGCCCTAATTTCGAAATCCACCGAGTCGAGAACTGAGTCAACTCAACAGATCAGCGTCGTTGATGAAAAAGGTTGTAGCCGGAGAGGCGGTGTTGACGGACGAGAGGATCGAGAAGATGAAGAAGTAGATCGGCGGAGCGATGAGTGATCAGGAGAGGTGTTTGGATGTGGTGAAGGAGATGATGGAATCGACGACTGGTGATAAGGTGTGTAAGAAGGTGCAGGAGTCGAAAATGAAATGTGAACCTGTGTTTGGGTCTTTACAGTCACGTGACAATCACGTGAGTGCCACCTCAGCTGGGGGTCACTGGGGGTCGGGAAAACTGGGGGTGGGAAGCATTTTTCATAAGCGAATATATTCATCATATTCTTTTTTCTTTTTTTGGACAAAAAGGGAACTAAACATATAAGATAGCATCTGTAGCTATTGACTTTCTCCTCAATGTAGATGGAGAACATTACTTTCATTTTGGAAGTCATATTGGACTGAACAGTTTCTTGGACCGAGTTTCAATTCTAAATTTTTCTTCTCTTACTTTTTGTGCCTTTTGGGTACTGAGAAGATGAGTTCTATTCTTGCATACTAATAGTATACAATAAGTTTTTCAACAGCACTGGGTTGATGGGTTGTTCTATTCACGGGACACACTTAATTCAAAAAACAAAAACAGGTCTCAAGTTTAAAGGAATGGACTGAATAGCTTCCACCCCCACCTTCATTATCCTATTCTTTTTCAGTTTTCTTATGTAAGAGATCATTACTTAACCATCACCTTTAATTGTCAGATTCATAGACACTCCATTTGAAATACTGATGTAGTCCCTTCTAGGCAATAAATGAAATGGTTTTTGTTGGATCTCCGTCGTAACCCTTGCAACTTGCAAGTGGAATTCAAGGATTTGCAGATACACATCATCCTTACCTCCACATATATGTGTATCATAATACATCTGTTTCGAAGCATCTCTCAGAAATATCTTCAAACACCTGACATGCAGAATTCTTGTGGTTTCCTGTCACAAACAAGAGGGGAAATCTTAACAAAATAGAAAGGTTAGACAAATGTTTCAGTGAAATAAAAAGTGAAAAGATTCAATCTACATACCATATGGAGAATTACTAACAAACAAATCATATACCACAACAAAATTTATATCTATGTCAAACCTTGGAGCCAGTGAAGTATTAGTCTCTTTGACAAATCCTCAAATAGCTTCTATGCACAAGTTTTGTATGCCCAGCAAGACCATTATCTATCAAATACAAAGTAATCATTGAACATAAATATATATATATATATATCATACAAAATTGGACACACGACCATTATGGAGAACTGCTAATAAAAAAATTCATAGCTCTTATAGGTTCTTCAACTTGAATTTGATTGGTAAAATAAGTGAAGAATGACAAAACCTAAACCAAAAGCAATCAAGGGTTTGTGTGTGTGAGAGAGAGAGAGTGAGAGAGAGGACTGTAATTGTAAAACAAATAACGTGAATCCGTGATTTATGGAAGTATGTTTTATGAGTCTTCCTTCCACTTTGATTGCGTTGATTGGTAGCAGTACCAGCATTGATTGGTAGCAGTACCAGCATTGATATTTCCTTCTACGGATTGATTCTTTTTTCCAAAAGTGGATAGCAGTGGCCCACCGGTTCTCTGTATTTGCTCTTCCACTGATGAGGATGAGTCATTTGCGTAGCACAGCATCCATGCTGCCAGCTGTCTTTTGTGAGACCACGTGGCCGATAGATTGCAGGCCCATATGGCTTCAGATTTGCATAACCAACAATGGTGGTGGGTGAACCAGGTAATTTGAAAGGGTTTTGAGGTAGTCATATGGAGCGTTAGATTCACAATATTTCACGCCTTTTATATATGGTTATAGATTAGCTTTTAAAATACAATAAACTGCATCAAACAAATCTATAATTTTGTTAAACCCCTTTTTTTTTTACATTTCTTTGTAACTCCATCAATTAATTTTTAATTTTGTAAAAAAATTGTGGAACAATCCACTTTATATCAAAATTATCTCCACTCTCTCAAACCCTAACTCTATTCCTAACCCCACCTCAACTCAACCACTATCCCAACCTCCATTAGTGGCATCTCACTCTCCTTCTCCCAGATCCTGTTGTGATCTTCCTTAGATCCCATACTTCTCTTTCTCTCTTTCTTCATCACTGCCACCACAAGACTTGGTCTATATCCGAATCACTACCATTTGTTCAATACTACACTAGTTGCTCGAACCAAGGGCCTGGATTTCGAATGAAAGGGAATGAGTAAGGGTAGAGTATAGGTAGTGGATGAAGAAGTGGTTGGAGAGGCTAACGATAGACGAGGGTGGTAGGGTAGATAGCGGAGGCAGTGGTGGCTCAATGAAGGTTGAGGATTGGGTGAGGAAAAGGAATGAGGAGTCGCAAGAGTGTAGCGGGAAAAGATGAGAGGTGGCTGTGAGAGAGGGCAATGAGGGGTTAGAATTGTGTTGGGAAGTGGTGGCGGTGGCTACTGGAGGCGGAGAGAGTGGTGGCTGGTGTGAGTGCAAAGAGAAACAAAAAAAATTATTTTTGTCCTTGTAATTTTACTGCAGGTATGATAGTATTAAAAAAAATTATCAAGTAATGAGGTCCAAAGATGTTCTTGGAAGCATTTAGAAGCTCATCAATATTGCCCTCAATTTTACCTCAACTTCCCATCTACCAACCAAGCAATAAAAGAGAGAGAACATAGAGTTACCTGGTTCTTGTGACCGAAATGAGAGCTGACCTTCTCCCGATTGTGAGAGACAACTGTTTATACCAAATTCTTGAATAACCAACCCATATAGACACTGATTGAATTCATCCAATCCTTGGGTAAAAATGCATAAACCAAACTGGTGCATAACCACCCGTTCAAAAAAAAAAAAAATACAGAAAAGCCCAGTGCACGAGTCATCTGCCACTGTCAGGTCTGGAAATTATTAGATGTATGTTCCAGTAAATTCAACTTTAAAAATCACAAGCAATAGTCAGGAGTGACAACCAATTCTCACCAGTGCAAAGCAAAGATGAGTTTTTTACCTCATACATATTGCTAAACGCCCATGCCTGATCCACATATAACACGTACTGCGACTCCAAATAGGGTGCAATTGGATTTCAACAGTGTCCTAAATTCCTAATTGACCACGACTTGGTGCAAATAGTAAAATCATTGGTTGTTCAAGAGTGGGAAAAGCAAATTCAAATCTGAGGATAGCCATTTGCGCCAATAAAGCTCAAGTCTAGGTTAGAATCTGATGACCCCCTCAAAACTCGAGTTTTATGGGAATCAATCAACACTAGACACTGTCCTTTTCCTAATCTACAGACCACGCCAATGTATGTGTCACAATGCACCAGGCCCCTCATGACAGTGTATCTTGTGGCTTGACTCAACAGTTGACACAGCTAATCACCCAATCAAATTAACATTAAAGTAAAAATAAGCTAATTACACATTATAGAAGAACTCATCAAGAAACCAATTGCAGGAAAATCATTCATTATCCATATTTGTTGAATAGTGATATCATGTATGCTTAAGATATTAAAGCAATGTACTACAAGGGAAGGGCAGCACCTAAAATTCCTTTGCTCCTGGAAAAGAAACTAAAGTTGGAAGAGGGAGTTTTCTCAGTTAGCTCATACTTAGTCATCCTGTGGATGCGAAGGAAATCCAAATTTTCAAAAAACAGTCCCTTTCGCAGATTCCAATGTCAGAAAAAAGCTCGAAGTCCAAGCTTTATCTTCCTCCTTCACCAGTAACCTCTTTGGGCTTTCGGTCATTCAAGATATTGCCAAGAGTGGCCAATGCATCTTGAAATTTACGGATTTTAAGAAACCCCATTATCATCGACACCTCATTGTCCGAGAAGTTTGATTTCTTCATGATCCTATCAACAAGCTTAATCAATGTGTCCTCCATGGATAAAGCACAAAGACCCTCAGCCAGCATAAAGAAAGAAGAGAATTCGGGTATGAATCCTTTTTCAGTCATCTCAACTACAAAATCAACTGCCTCTCTGATAGGTCCTCCACCACAACAAAGTCCACGAAAAATAATTTTATATGAGATGGCATCGGGAGGGCCACCCTTCTCTTCCATTTCTCTGAAGAGTCTCATGGCTTCTTTTGTTCTCCTCCGTTTGAAGAGTGCTTGAATCACAGGATTATAAGCTTGTGGGGCCAAAGTCATTCCTTTCATCTGGATAGTTCTGAGGAGCCTACTCGCAATCTCAATTCTACCCGCTTTACACAATCCCTGTATTAGGGTTCCATAGGTGACAACATCCGGTTCACACCCATTTGAAGTCATGGTTTGGACAATATCTGCCGCCTTTTTTATATCGCCCCCTCTGCAGAAGTGAGAGAGAAGTGAGTTATATGTGAACTTATCAGGCTTTAGTCCTTCCATTATCATCTGATCCATAAGCTGGGCGGCCTCCTCAACCCTCTTGCTCTTACAAAGGCCATCAATAAGGGAATTATAAGTCACCAAATTTCTCGAAACCCCTTGGAGTTCCATCTGATCAAAAATCTCCTCTGCTTCTTCAATTTTCTTGTTTTTGCATAGCCCATCAATCAGAGTATTATATGTTACTACGCTTCGCGCGCAGCCACTTGATTCCATTTCTTTAAGCATGTCCAACGCTTCATCTAGTTTTCCCTTAGAACAAAGACTGTCGATTAGCATATTATAGGTAAATTCATCAGGCTGGCACCCTTTATCTTGCATATCGTAGAACAATTCCATTGCGGTTTTGTGGTTTCTTGTCAAGCAGAGGCCTTGTATCAGAGAATTAAACGTACAAACATCAGGTACAATTCCCTTACTTGTAAGAACATGAACAAATTCAGTGGCTTGTTCGATTTGGTTCTCCTTGCACAAGGTGCTAATCAGAGTGTTATACGTTACAGTATTAGGTGAACAATCCCTTGAAAGCATCTGATTGAGAACTTCCACGGCCTCTTCAACTTCACCCAGTTTACACAATCCAGATATTAAAGTGTTATATGTAAAGATATCTGGATCAAAGCCCTCCTGAAGCATTAAATCCAGAATCTCTAAAGCATGCTTAACATGTCCAGACTTGCACAAACCATTCACCAAAGTATTAAAGGTAAATTGATCGGGCGAAAATCCCTCAAGAAACATCTCTTGTACAAAATTCAAAGCTTCCTCAATTTGACCCTCTTTACAATACCCATGAATCAAAACATTAACTGTTATATTGCTCGATGGGCATTGCACTGCTACCATTTGCTCTCTAATTCTCAATGCACCATCCAAATTCCCTTCCTCGATATAACCTTGCATTATGGTCGTGAAGGTCTTTTCATCCGGTTCCAAACCGTGGTTAGGCATATCTTCCATCATCAAAATCGCAGGCCTAATTTGATGGGCTTTACAAAGAGCCTTTATCAAGATATTAAAAGTCGAAACATCGCGTTTAACTCCTCTACTAAACATCATAGAGTGAACAATTTCAACTAGCTTCAACTTGTTTCCATCAACAAGAACATTCAACAGAAAATTATAAGTAAACGTGCCCGGTTTCAATCCGAATTCTTGTTCCATCACATCAAGAACACCAATAGCTTCATCATACAAATCGAATTTCACATAATTCTCAATGAAAATCAAGAAAGTACCTTCAATGGCCTCACACTTGGAAACTTTCATGTCCTCCAAGATTTGCCTCATTGAATCAAACGATCCAACTTGTCCAAGCTTCCGAAGAATTTCCTCATATATTGACAAAATGGGTGTGAAATTAGGCTGTTTTGAGGCCCATTCGAAGAGGCGAAGCGCCGAGGTTTCATCGTTTTGGCGGCGGAGAGTGTCGAGGAGCTGCTTTGGGGTGAAGCCTGGAGGGAGTTTGTGGGTTGGGGAGGAAGAGAGAGTTGAGACAGAAGATGAAGTGGAGGCTGAGATTGAAGTGAGAGACTCATGGTGTTTATTGGGTATGAAAGAGATGAATTTGAGGGAGTTTGAAGAGAGAGAAAGAGGTGGGTGGTTTAAGGCATGGGAGAGAGACAAAGGATGGCATTTAGGGAAAGAAGAGAAAGCCATTGAGACAATTTAACAAACATGTAGCATGCTAGTTAACTTCAGAAAGAGAGAGATTAAAGCGACCCAACAAGATGTTTTCATAGAACAAGAAAGAAAATTATGAGTTCATTCATGGGCTAAGACATAAGAGGGAAAATTTTACACAAGAAGAACGAAATTTTCTCGAGAAAATACAGTCCTCTCTTTGCCAAAACCAACGGATAAAACCTCCCAAATAGAAATCTCCGGTTCACGCAGAGCCGACCACTGTTCAACTAACGCATCAATGTTGTCATATGTAGTTTCTAAAATAAAAATAAATTATTTATTTTTTTAGACAAATAAAATAAAAAATTAAA
The DNA here is from genome assembly GCA_036172215.1 of Camellia granthamiana. Classification (NCBI taxonomy): domain Eukaryota; kingdom Viridiplantae; phylum Streptophyta; class Magnoliopsida; order Ericales; family Theaceae; genus Camellia; species Camellia granthamiana. The sequence continues at coordinate 42,123,586 of CM069912.1, forward strand.
AAGGTAAATTACAAATACACAGCTAAAATACAAATGACCCTTTATGGTTCTAAAAATTATATCCTATGTCTTAAAATTTTTAATTTCATAACAAATAATCCCTTTTGTTAATAAATTATTGAGTTAATTAATAATTTTTAATAATATCATAAATTTATTTTAATTAATAATTTAGGTATTTTTATTATATAGAAAAATAATTAGGATTTTTATTTTTGGGCGTTCGGGCCAAAAGTCTAAAATTGACTTTTTTTTGTCCAAAGGTCTAGGTGTTGATTTTCGAAAAATTTTATTTCGACACACTTAATTACCTCAGTGCACATCTTCTCTTAGTGCACACTTATTAATTTGATTATTAATTAATTTTCTCAATCCATACACTAAGGCCCGGTTTGGGATGTATCAAAAAAGCCAAAAAATCAAAAAGTTACAAAAAAAGCAAAAAAATTATCACTAATCACAAATTAAAAATATTAAAAAATTAAAATACATAATATTTTAATCAAACAAAATTTACACAATTTACACACCTGAAATGACCCTGTACTACCGTGAGAGGGAAAAAAAAAAAAAAAAAAAAAAAAAAAAAAAAAGGATTACATATATAAAATCACTAAGTTTGATGGAAATGTTGGGCCCATGAGGGCCCACCACGGGTCCCGTTTTAATAATCTGAACCGTTAAATTTGTAGAACTCGTCCAGAACTCTATGCCTGTAAAAAATCACGTTGATCGGAAATCGGTAACTACATGATCAAATCAGTTTTGTATAAAAAATTAATGGTGTTACAGTTAACAGTTGACAAGAAAAACTAACACGATCAGATAGTTATTGATATCCAATCAATGTTTTTTTTATAAGCATATAGTACTCGACGAGTTCTACACATTGAACGGTTCTGATTAGTAAAACGGGACCCGTGGTGGGCCCCATAGGCCGAACATCATTGTCCAATTTATGCCCGAAAAGGAGAGAATCAATCTCCTACACTATACCCTTTGTCGCGCTGCCCCTCATGCTTCCGACCGTACGGGCTATTCCATCTATAACTTCCCCTATACACTTATTTATACAATTTTTTAATACATATTTTTTCATAAAAAGTCAAAAAATTAACCCAAACATCTATATTTTTTCCCTCAACTTTTTAGTCCAAAAAGACAAAAAAGTACACTTATTTAGAATACCCCAAACAACCCCTAAAAGTTATAATTATATGATTCACTTATAATTATTGTACACATATCACTTAACCCTCCCTTGCTTCTAAATTTGTAGATCCACGTGAAGACCATTTAAGACCACAGTATAGAGTCAAGTGAAATGAAGACAAAATCCTCCATTGAAGACTCTATTAGACCTCCATTAAAAACACCATTGAAAACCCTCCAAAATATTGTTAAAGATGATGAATCTTTCCATTTTGTTATTGCATTTAGCATTTTTAGATCTCTATACACTCCATTGCCATAAAACCCTTCTCTTTTTTCTTTTTTTTTTTTTATGTTTTTTGGTTTGGGGATTTTGGCACTAGTTTTCTGAAATTATACATTTCATTCGAAACTTAACTTTCGAATAAAAGTGATTAGTTTGACAAATTTGTTCTAAAAAAATATATAAAAAAAACTTTCGGCAGTTGATGTCTGAATATAATAAAATAATTCACCAGTTGATGTCCGAATATAATAAAATAATTCGGCACTGGTTGTCTGACTAAAATCCGTAAAAGGGAAAGAAAAAAAAAATTTTGTGCAAAAAAACTAACATTTGCATCACTAATAGAGTCTAGAGATTAAAGTAACATAAGAGTTCTTATGAGAATATTGTTTTGCAAGTAATAGAAGAGTATAAAATGTGTAACAAGCAAAGTGACAACAATGAAAAAATCAGGGTTTGATTTTTTTTACTCAAAAAGTATATATTGAGATTTTTTTTTTTTTTGTTTTTAAAAGATGTGTACAAAGAATATTTTCATATAATATTATGGATGCTAGTGGATGTCCATTATGGTCATTTTAGTTTAGGGTATAATTGTCATTAAAATAATATTTCATTAAGTGTGTGTACTGAGGTAATTAGGTATGTGAAAATAGAATTTCCTTTGATTTTCTTTGTTCATAAAAACAAGTTCCAGCAAAATAACCAAACTATCCCGTCTGTAGGGCTGGGCATAGGGTTATCCGACCCGCCCAAACCGTCCTACCCGATCCGAACTACGCACGTATGGGCGGTTTCACAAACACATAAGGGTAGGGTGCGGTTTGGATTTTATCTAATTTTTGGGTTGCAGGCGGGTTGCGGGTTTGAACCGCATCCGCCCAACCCGCCCGCATAAAACTTTTTTTTTTTTTTTAAATCTGACCGTTAAAAAAAAAAACCCTAAATCTATAATCTATCTATCTCTGAAGCTCCAAAACAAAAACACGAACTCAAACTCACTCATTCTCTCGTATCTCATTTCATCATCAGTCTGTCTCTCACTTTCACCCTCACCCTCACTCTCACTCTCGTGTTTTTCATCTACACTGTATGTCATCGCAAGATCGACTTCTCGACCGATCAACCTCATCGCACCGATCGACCTCACAGGTATGCCCCTCTCTCAGTCTGTGTCTCTGTCTATCTCTCTCTCTCTCTCTCTCTCTCTCTCTCTCTCTCCCTCTCCCCAATCTTTGATTTTTTTTCCCCCCAACATATCAAATCTCTCACTCTCTCTTTGATCTGTCTCTCTCACTCTCTCATCTCATCAGCCTCACACTCTCTAGTTTTGCATCTACACCGATCGACTCTCTCTCATCGAAAGATCGACCGATCAACCTCACTCTCTCATCGCACCAATCGACCTCACAGGTAAGTCTCTTTATCTGTCTCTCTGTCTCTCTCTCTCTGTGTATGTGTGTGTATCTCTCTCTCTCTCTCTCTCTCTCTCTCCCCCCCGATCTTGGAATTAAATTTGATTTTTTTTTGTAGCAACAGATCTGTGAAAAAGTGAAAACATATCTGTCAATTTTTTTTTTTTATATGTGCAAACAGAATTAAATCTATTGTTGAATATGTGAGAATCTGTATATAAATTGAATCTGTGTGTTGAATTAAATCTGTATATAAATCTGTTGTTGAATTAAATCTGTATATTCAATTAAATCTGTTGTTGAATTAAATCTGTATATAAATTGAATCTATGTATTTGTTTGGAATTAAATCTGTGATATTAGAATTAAATCTGTTGTTGAATGTGTGAGAATCTGTATATAAATTGAATCTGTGTGTTAAATTAAATCTATATATAAATCTATTGTTGAATTAAATCTGTATATTCAATTAAATCTGTTGTTGAATTAAATCTGTATATAAATTAAATCTTTTTTTTTTTTTTTTAATTGAATCTTTGCGTTTGCAATGCTCCAACAGATCTGTGAGAAGTGGAAATTGAATCTGTATTGAATCTGTTATTGAAATTGGAATTGAATTTGTATAGAATTGAATCTGTTCTTAAAATTGGAATTGAATCTGTTATTAAAATTAAAATTGAATTTGTTATGTTATTGAAATTGAATTTGTAATTTTTTTAATCCAGTTTAAATGGATGATAGTTGTCACGGCCCAAACCCGCCCTTATGGATTTAGCATCGTAACCGGCCAGTAATCCGTGATTACCAAAGGCCTGCTTAACAGTAACGACAGTAATACAGAGTAAAGGGCTGGCGGAAGCCAAAACTCTGTCACGACCCAAACCCACCCATATGGGTTTAGCATCGTAACCGGCCAGTAATCCGTGATTACCAAAGGCCTGCTTAACAGTAACGACAGTAATACAGAGTAAGGGCCTGGCGGAAGCCAAATAGTAAATAAAAGATGTCCGATGAGCTGTGAAAATCTGAATGGAAAAGGACTTTTATGGACTAGTCCACATTCATAACCAAAAACATATATACATATCAGATACATATCACATACAGGTTAGGGATCCAATCCCTTTACCATAACGGTACAGTCAAAAGTCTGAAACATTCATTACAAAACAGGGACAAAAGGGTGAGTCTGAAACACTCCAAAACAGCCTTGGCTTGAACGGACTTGGAACCTCGAAGTGAGGCACAATGGTTGGCTTGACAAAACATAAGCTTAACTTGACGCTTCTAGCTCCGCTCTAGTGTCTGGCTACCTACATACATATATAAACAGTGAGTTAAAGCCTAGTGAATAACAAACGTGTAAAGAGGTTAAGAATGAATGTCCTTTCAGTAATTAAAACAGTCTTTTGCATCAGTAGATCAATTATTCAATCAGTGGCTCATATTTCGTGCCATATCAGTCGATTAGAAATCATAGCGGTCATACGTGGTACATCCTATAGCAAAACAATACAGTAGGTCTTAATAGACCGAACAGTCAGTTGATGGCCATCAAAACAGTAAACAGTAGTAGTTCCAAACATTGGAACTGACAGAGATCTCTGTAACAGTAGCAGTAACAGTGACAGTACAGTAGCAGAAGTAGTAACAGTAACAGTAAGTTACTATGGATGCCATGAGTACAGTTTACAAATAGGACAAATATTTATTCAGTAAACAATGTCATTTCAAAAAGCAGTACAATCAATCGTTCAAAAAATAATTATAATTGAACGTATCTTTACAACATCGTTACTCACAGATTACTGGGCTACAAGCAAGCTAATCAGCGTCCTCAGGTGCCAACCCTACACAGTTGCAGAACGAACACACACTAAATTACACATTCGGGATTAATAACTTAGCCCCTATCTTGACTTGGTGTGGTTCTATAACGTTATCCTCATTACGATACCTTAAACATGGCCTAAGAATGCCTAGGATGGAATGAGGATGCAAAAATTGCACTTTAAAACACTTTTCAAAATTTGCTGAAAACAAGGGTCTCGCTCGAGCGTGGCTTTCTCCGCTCAAGTGAGCTTACCAAAACAGAGGGGTCGCTCGAGTGTAGACTCCCTCGCTCGAGTGGTCTGTAAAAATGCAAAAAGTACTGGTTGCTGAAATTCTCCGCTTAATGCTCGTTCAAGCGTGAGACACAGTTCCTCGTTCGAGCGTAGGTCTCGTCGCTCGAGCGTGCGTCTGTATACGCAAAGAACCTAAGAGCTTGCAATCTATGCTCGAGCCAGCATTCCATCGCTCGAGCGGAGCTCTGAACACAAAGGTGGTCGCCCGAGCGTGGAATCCTTCGCTCGAGTGTGGAATCCAAAATCTGGGTTTTCCAGATTTGCTTCCAAAGCTCAAACCAAGAATCAAACATGCCAAAACTCATCCCTTTGGGCCAATTTTCTGGAAAACACTAAGAAACTCATAATACAACATGTTTTGAAGATCATTTTACAAAATCAAAGCCCAAAAGTATGCCAATTGAACACCAATTTCAATGAAACTCGAAGAACAATGCAAGAACATAACATGTATGAGTTTCTATGAACTCTAATGCTCCAAAACATTATCAAATGCAAGATTGAGCTCAAAATCATGGTGAATTCATGGACCACAACTAAAATATGAACATGCATATGGGAATTTCATGGAAAGCAACCTCAAAATTCTATGATATGGACATGCATGCATGAATTCACTCTCAAATCAACACTTTGAGCTAATTCTTGACTTTAGTCACCAATTTTCCATGAACCATGCATGTAACAACTTAAATTCACAATTGAGAGGATGAATTTCCTACCTTAAGTCTTGAATTCCAAGTGTTAGCCCAAAAATGCAATTCTCCTTCAATTTCCCTTAAGTCTCAAGCAACTCTTGTTGAAATCAATTTTCTCCTAATCTCTCTCTCTCTCTCACGGTTTGGTCTAGAAGGTGGATGAAAAGATGATGCAACAAATACATGAATTAAGCCCCAAACAATGCCTCTAAAGGTGGCCCACTCAATGGCAAAAAATGTAAATAACCTAAACTCAATTAATTTAGCATTATTTAATCTAATTTAATCATTCCAAATTGAATTTAAATTAAGCCTACCATAAAATCATATAAATCCTAATTAGTACATAACACTAATCAATTTCTAATTCGATCGTCGATAAGGCTTCCAATTCGCAATTCGAAATTAAAACACGAACAGATCATTCTTTAGCAAACAGATAAAAATGCAATTAAAGTAACACACTCATACAATCAGTTCAGGATTTCACCTTAATCAATTACTTATCATGCTTAATCACAATTTAAGCCTAATCAGGGATGAGAGTTGTCACAATAGTGTTCAATCTCCCGCAATGAATCTTGTACCTCTAGAATCCTTTAATTCTCAAATGAATCCCTTCTTAGTCAAACCTGAACCTGAACCTGAACCTAAGCCTCCTAAACCCCCAAAGAGAAAGAGTAAGGATGGAAGGGGGAGAGCACCATCCACAGTTTGGGATCATTTTGACAAGGTTGTAGGGACAGATGGAAAGCGTAGAGCCATATGTAAATATTGCAAGAAAGAGTGTATATTTGACTCTAGACTTCATGGGACTAGCAATTTGAGGAGTCATACACCTAATTGTAAAGAATATCCAAATAGGGATACAGATGGTCAACAAACATTAAATCTTAAACCGAAACAAAATGAAGAGGGTGTTGAGGTTGTAGCAACAATTTTAATTTTGATACTTGTAAAAGGGCTCTTGCGGAGATGGTGGTTATTAATGAGTTGCCATTTAGATTTGTGGAGGGTGCTGGGTTTAGAAGATTTTGTAATGTCATGCAACCCAAATTCACACCAATTCCTTCTCGTCAAACCATATCTAGAGAAGTGCTTAACATATTCAAGAATGAAAGGGATAAGTTAAAAAAGGCTATGAAGGGTCGTAGAATTTGCTTTACTACGGACACTTAGACATCTATTCAGAATTTGTGTTACATGTGTTTGACTGCTCATTTCATTGATGATAACTGGAAACTTCAAAAAAGAATCATAAATTTTCAACAAGTTGAGAATCACAAAAGAGAAACATTGGGTCAAAAAATTGAGTCATGTTTGATTGAGTGGAACATTGATAGCTTATTCACCTTAACAGTTAATAATGCTAGTTCTAATAATCTTACCATTCAATATTTGAAAACGATAACCAAAGATTGGAAGGGGACTATTTTGCAACATGAGTTTATTTATATGCGTTGTTGTACACATATTCTTAATCTCGTTGTGAGTGATGGGTTGAAAGAAATGGACGATTCTATTGCCAACATTAGACTTGCAGTGAGATATGTGAGGTCTTCTCCTCATAGGCATGATGTTTTTAAGAAGTGTGCGGCCACACTCAAACTTGATTCAAAAGCTCTTGTATGCCTAGATGTACCAACTAGGTGGAACTCTAACTATTTGATGTTAAAGGCCGCCGAAAAGTATGAGAAGGCTTTTAACCGATTGAAGTTTGTGGATTCCAACTTTGAATCTTATTTCAAGGCTGTTGATGGTGGCATAAGGAGAAGTCCGAATGAGTTGGATTGGAAAAAATGTAGAATTTTTTTGAGGTTTCTAAAATTATTTTATGTTGCAACTAAGAAATTTTCGGGGTCTCTCTTTGTTACTTCCAATGCTTTTTACAAGGAAATGTTTGTTATTGAAAGCAAAATTAACCAATTAATTTTGGAGGAGAATGATACTTTGAGCACAATGGCAAAGACTATAAAACTAAAGTTTAGCAAGTATTGGAGGGACGGAAGTAAGATCAATTTGTTGTTGTATGTTGCGGTGGTTCTTGATCCTACCAAAAAAATGACATACTTGGAGTTTTGTTTTTCCAATTTATTTCTTAGAGATAATAAGAAGGTGGAAGAGATGGTAGACAAGGTTAAGAGTTGTTTGAGTCGTTTGTATAGCCATTATGTCACACTTTATCCTTCAAATGAGAAACTTCCAAGTGTGAGTGAAGTTGTGAATATGGTGGAAGATGATGATGATGATCCATATTCTTTAGTTGACTCCCAATTTAATTCCTATTTGGAGGGGCGATGCACTAGTGGATCTAAGTCGGAATTGGAACAATATTTATCCGAGGTTGAATATTTTGCAAAGAATCAAACATTTGAGATTTTGGATTATTGGAAGGTGAATACAACCAAATATAGGGTGTTATCACAACTTGCAAGGGATATGTTGGTCATGCCTATTTCTACCGTTACATCGAAGTCGGCTTTTAGTATGAGAGGGCGTATTCTTGACCCATTTCGTAGTTCACTCTCGCCTTCTATGGTTGAAGCTCTTGTATGTACTCAAAATTGGCTTCGAGGCAACCTTCCAATTTCTCTTCGAAAGGCGATGGATGATGTGAAGGAATTTGAGCAATATGACTCGGGTAAATGAGAATTTATTTATCTTCATTTTTATTTGTATTGTTCATTTTCTAATGTAAGTTTTATTAATCTTCTCTTGTTGACTCCTAATTAGGTACTTTGGAGTCAAGCTCATCTTCAAGTTCAACCTATAATGTTGATGCTATAATTGATCTCTAATATCCATTTGCTCATTGGTAATTTTTTCATATACTCAATACATTTTCTTACTATATTGAGATGCAATATATAGACATTTGCTTATCTTTTCATTTCTTACTATAATTGAAGATTAAAATTTATATTTTTTCAATTTGTTTTTGTGTAGGGTTCATCAACCAAATGTATGGAATTAGAATTGGAATTTGTGAAAGTTAGATTAGATGTGATTCATGATGAAATTTGATATCTTAGAAATGTTTTTATTTTATTTCATGGGTTTATATTGAATGAAGTTTGACAACAATTTTTTTTTTTAATTGCATTTTGGTTTTGGATGAATGTAAGTTACTAAATTTTTATTTTTTTTGCATTTTGGATGAATGTAAGTTAATGAAGAATTACTCTTTTTTTTTTCTTTTTTTTTTTGTATTTGGGTTAGCAATAATGAATGTAGAATTTTCAGTATAGGATTTTTTTATTTGGGTTATGAATGATGAATGTAGGATGAATGCAAGTTAATGATGAATGTAGATTTGAATGATTTGTTTAGGTTACGAATTGAATTTGTTGTGTTTTTTATTTTATAAGTTTTTTATAAGTTTTAATTCATTAATTATTAATGTTGGAGCATTTTAGAAAATATGAGGAAAAAGGTCCAAAATAAAGATTGACAAAATTGGAGGAAAAAAAAGGTTTAAAAATAAATTTTTGAAAAAAAGTTCAATCCGCAAACCGCCTGCAACCGCCCGCACATCCGCGAACCATATCCGCACAAACCGCAAACCGCATTGCGGGTGGACGGGTTGACTTTTCCCCAAACCGCATAGATGCAGGCGAATCCAAACCGAATTGCAAACCATCCCAAACCGAACCGCGGACACCTCTACCCGTATATATATTGTTTAAGCCTCATTCTGGAACTGTCACGACCCAAACCCGGTACCCAAAGGCTCAGCGTCGTAACAAGATAAAAAAATAAAATAATTTGGATAATTCTGTAGTCACAGCGCAAGTGGATAAATTAAATAAATTAAAATAAATAACTGGGTACCAACTGTTTATTTAAAAGAAAATAAAACATAGTCATTTGAGTTTCACTGTATTACAAGAGTTTAATAATAAAAGATAGAAAACAAAATAACATAGCGATTCATTTTCCATCTTGATCCCGCTAAATCTCGTCACCTGAAAGGGGTAACAGCTATAAGCACATAGCAGAGTGAGAAATATTATACTATGAGGGGCACAAAATGGTCATGGATATTTATTTAAGCTAAAACATTATAAATTGAGTTGAGTTGAATACACAAATTAATTAAGTGCCAGAAACTGAAATAATCACAATAACCACGATACATCACTAAGTGACAAGCACTACACTGGTCAATGGATCCACGACAAACACTGGACTACAAAGTGGTCAAATACTAGCCAATGGTTATTTAAGTCCCCCAAGGCATGGGACTCCCGTGGTGGTACTCACAAAACATATTTTCATACAAGGTCATAGCCAAATATTCTTTAAAAGTAAAACAAACATATCCATGAGTTTCCTTTTAAACAAATAGGGTTCAGAAAATAAACCACGTAACTGAAACTTTTATAAAAACATAACTTTTATTAATATACTAATAAAATATAACTTTTATAAAATAGATTTTGATAAGTCAAAACATATATAAAATACATTTTGGAGACTCAAGGTATAATATAACTCACCTCTAGTATAAATTTATCCCTATTTTCCTCGCACTTCAGAGCCTCACTTGTTACGTTTCCTACGCTCGCCTTCTTTATGTGCTTCAGTAACGAATTTCACTTCTCTATTTATACTTAATAAGGTGTGAGGCCCAAGCAATTAGCCGTATACGTGGCAACGTCTCTCAATTCTCCTCTGATTTACTTTTACTTTGACTCATATACTTTGACTCTGATCTTAATTCAAGGCCTTATCCCTTGTTCAACCCTTATCCTGTACTTAACCCAAGTCTTGAGAACCAACCCAAGTCTTGAGAATTTGAGTTATAAGTTTAAAGGGTTACTATCCTCTTTGGTAATCCACAATGATTCCAACAAATTACGTATAATGATAAGTTAGGTTCGTGTCTAAAAACCTCACTACCCACTATAAATCACCACTTACCACTTACTAAAATATTTAACGTGTAGTGTTTCATAACGTATTTCTTTAATAATCAAATTCCCAATTTATTATGCATTTATTTATTATTATTTGTTTAGTTATTATTCTTGTCATTACATGTATATATATATGTATTTATTTATTTATTGTTATTATTATTATTATTATTATTTATTTTTAATTTATGAGTTCTATTTATCGAAATGTTAAATTTAAAACATTCGGGTGTCACATTTCTCCTCTCCTTAAAAGAAGTTTGTCCCCAAACTTGACGTACCTTGATTTTCGAAGAGGTGTAGGTATTTGGCTCGCATTTGGCTTTCAGTTTCCCACGTTGCTTCTGCAACATGATAATTTCTTCATAAGACCTTTACGAGGGGTATAGTTTTATTTCGAAGGATCTGATCGAAACGATCGAGAATCTGTACAGGTTGCTCTTTGTAGGAGAGATCTTCTTGAACTTCTAGGTTCTCATGATCGACAACATGCTCTGGATCTCGAAGATATCGACGAAGCATCGAAACGTGAAACACATTATGGACATTCGATAGTTCGGGTGGAAGCGCAAGACGATATGCTACAGTACCAATCCTTTCGAGTATCTCGAATGGACCGATGTAACGTGGTCGTAACTTTCCTCTTTTCCCAAATCGGATTACCCTTCTTGTCGGTGAGATTTTAAGGAACACATGATCTCCTATTTGAAATTCTAAGTCTTGTCTTCGTGTATCTGCATAGCTTTTCTGGCGGCTCTGGGCAGTGTGAATTCGTTGTTGGATGAGTTGAATTTTATCGCTCGTTATTTGCACGATCTCGGGGCCTAATAATTTTCTGTCTCCGACTTCCGTCCAACACAGAGGTGATCGACATCTCTTTCCATAAAGTGCCTCGTACGGTGCCATTCCAATACTTGCATGGTAGCTATTATTATACGCGAACTCTACTAACGGTAGATGATCATCCCAGTTACCTTTGAGGTCTAGTACACACAAACGCAACATATCTTCCAAGGTCTGGATCGTTCTTTCAGATTGCCCATCAGTTTGCGGGTGATAAGCTGTGCTAAACCTTAGGGTGGTTCCCAAAGCTTCTTGTAATTTGTTCCAGAAATGAGATACAAAGCGGGGGTCTCTATCGGATACGATTGAAACCGGGGTGCCATGCAAGCGAACGATTTCCTTAATGCAGAGAGTAGCGAACTTAGAGAGGGAGTACATGATTTTGATTGATAGAAAATGCGCCGACTTCGTCAATTGATCTACGATAACCCATATTGCATCATTCTTCGAGATTGATTGCGGTAGTCCGACTACGAAATCCATAGTAATATGCTCCCATTTCCATTCGGGAATAGGGAGTGGCTGCAACATACCTGCAGGTCTCTGATGCTCCGCTTTAACTTGTTGACAACGCAGGCATTTGGAAACAGAGCTTGCTATGTCTTTCTTCATTCCTATCCACCAGAAGTGTTCCTTCAGATCGTGATACATCTTCATATTGCCAGGATGGATCGCAAACCTCGAGCTATGAGCTTCTAGCAATATCTTTTTCTTGAGTTCTGGAAGGTCGGGTATGCAAATTCGATTTCGAAATTTTAGCATCTCATTGCTTATTGTAAAGTCAAGATCAGGCGTTTTTCCTTGCTCCTCGTACTTTTTCTTCAAAAGTTTATCTTCACATTGGCGGGTTCCAATTTCTTCAATCAACTCGGGTTCCACGATTATGTTGGCGAGCAATCCATGGATCTTGCGGGGAATGAGGGTACATGCCAAACTTTTGGTCGTTTTTTAACTTAATGCGTCTGCTACTACATTAGCTTTGCCGGGATGATGATGGATCTCTATATCGTAGTCTTTCATAAATTCTAGCCATCGTCGTTGCCTCATATTCAATTCCTTTTGTGTAAACAGATATTTAAGACTTTTGTGATCAGTGTAGATTTCGCAGGCTACTCCGTAGAGATAATGACGCCAGATTTTGAGGGCGAAGATTACCGCAGCTAATTCTAGATCATGAGTTGGATAGTTCCTTTCGTGAGTCTTTAGTTGGCGGGAGGCATAAGCAATGACCTTCCCGTTTTGCATAAGAACGCAACCCAAACCATTATATGAGGCATCGCTGTAAATTATAAACCCTTCTGCTTCCGCGGAGAGCGCTAGTATTGGAGCTGTCACGAGTCTGTCCTTCAATTCTTAGAAACAACGTTCCTGCTTGTCCGTCCAGTCAAATGGTGTGTTCTTTTGAGTTAGCTGGGTCAATGGTGAAGCTATCTTCGAGAAGTCTTGCACAAAGCGCCGGTAGTAGCCGGCTAGGCCCAAGAAGGTTCAAATTTCTAATACGTTAGTAGGTCGTGGCCAATCCACGATTGCTGCAACCTTTTGGGGATCAACTGAAATGCCATCTTTGTTAATGACGTAACCGAGGAACTGTCCACTAGTGATCCAGAATTTGCATTTCTTCAACTTGGCATAAAGTTTGTGATCACGTAATGTCTGTAGAACTTTTCGCAAGTGGTGTTCATGATCTTCTGGCGATTTGGAGTATATGAGAATGTCGTCAATGAAGACAATGACGAACTCGTCAAGATAGGGTTTGAACACTCGATTCATGAGGTCCATAAAGGCCGCTGGAGCATTGGTGACGCCAAATGGCATGACGAGGAACTCGTAGTGCCCATAACGGGTTCTGAAGGCAGTCTTTTCGATGCTTTCCGTTTTGACTTTTAGTTAATGGTAACCAGAACGCAAGTCAATTTTTGAGAACACTTGGGCGCCTTGTAGTTGATCAAACAAGTCGTCAATTCGTGGCAGGGGGTACCAATTTTTGATGGTGACTTTATTTAGCTCTCGATAGTCGATACATAACCTCATTGTACCATCCTTTTTCTTTACGAACAGTACCGGAGCTCCCCGTGGTGAGGTACTTGGTCGGATGAAGCCTTTATTCAGTAGTTCTTGGAGTTGAGTTTTTAGTTCTTTCAATTCTGCCATGGACATGTGGTAAGGGGTCTTTGAGATTGGTTGTGTACCAGGTTGGGTTTTAATGGTGAACTCGATTTCCCGATCAACTAGGGTGCCAGACAGGTCTTCAGGAAACACATCCGGGCTTTCTCGAACTACGGGGATCGCATCAAGTGTGGGGGTCTCTTGTTGAGTATCAATCACATAACAGATACAACTACAACAACCCTTTCTTAGCAGTCGTTGGGCTGTTATGAAGGATATAATACATGGAGGGGGAGAGGCTCCAGTTCCTTCGAAGACAAGCTCGAGTTGGTTTGGCGACCTGAGGAATACCTTTTTGGCTTTACAATCAATAGAGGCACGATTAACAGCTAACCAATCCATTCTTAAGATTACATCAAAGGTACTAATGCCAAGGGGTATCAAGTCTACGTGTAAGGTTTCACCTTTTAAGGATACAGTGCAAGATTTGTATACATCAGTACTAAGGGCGGAATTTTCAGAGGGAAAAGACACAGATAGCATGTATCGTAAGGGTTCGGGTGTTGGTGCTAACTTGGTAGCAAAGTATGGTGTAACAAAAGAATGAGTTGAACCAGAGTCAAAGAGAACATGGTCTAAGTGACCACAAACAGAGAGTGTACCTGACACAACATTTTCAGTAACTTCTGGGTTTCCAGGCACCAGGGCAAAAGCTCTTCCTTGGCGTTTTTGGTCCTTTCTCGCTCCTTCAGGTACTGCGGGTTTTCAGACTGGTTCAAAGGGACGAACGAGCGTTGGACAATTCCTCAGCCAATGGCCAACTTGGCCACATCTAAAGCATGTTCTCGTATCTTGACGGCATGGTCCCCAATGAATCCGTCCACAGGTAGAGCAAGCTGGAGTGGTGCCTCCTTTAGGGTTTACAGGGCTTTGATTGCTTGGACCGGTTGAACTGGTTGTGCTCGTATTTATTCTCTTGGGAGGTGCGACACCGGGCCTTCTGTTATCTCTTTCCCAAAATCGCTTCCTCTGACTTGGCTCCCCAGATCACAAGGCTTTAATTCCTTTTTCCGCAATGTATGCTCGATCTACCACTGCCGCATAGGTTGGTAGTTTCAGAACCTCCAGCCTGTCCTTAATTTCAAGATCCAACCCTGCTTCAAATTTCCTGGCTTTTCGAGCTTTGGTGGGAATGACATATGTCGCGAACTGGGCCAGCTGTGTGAACTTACTTTCATATTCGGCCACTGTCATGGTTCCTTGCCTTAGATGTATGAATTCTGACGCTTTTTGTTCCCGTAGTGAATCTGGAAAGTACTTTTCATAGAATACTTCTAAAAATCTCGCCCAAGTCACAATATCTTCCTTTTCCAAGGTAAGGAGCCATCATTCTTGTGCATCGTCCTTGAAGGTGAAGGTGGCAAAAGTCACCTTCTGTCTTTCTGTGCAAGGTAGTGCGCGGAAGATTTTCTCCATGTCCCTAACCCAAGCCTCTGCTACTAGTGGGTTTGGGCTGCCAATAAACGTGATGGGTTTCAGCTCCTGAAATTGTTTAATCGTAGTCGGTTCTTCTCGTCTTTCTAATGTCCCATTGGTTATGCTGCTTTGCAAGGCCTGTAAAAAGTTGGTGACTGCCTTTTCCATGATCTGTTCCATTGGGATGGTACCGCTGACTGATGATCCGGTTTCATTTCCTTCGTTGGCCATTACTACAAGGCAAAATGATATAAGCGTGACATCACATTGATACAATTTTGATACAACGTTATATATAACATATTAGTTCTATTATCACCACATTCGTATATACCGTATTAGTTTTGCTATTAATATCACCACTTTCATATATAATATAATAGTTTTACCATCATGTTAATATTACCACATATACATCACATTAATACCATATACATCATTGTTACCATACATAGGGCGTTAGTCTAGTAGTCACAAATTAATGTCTAATCCTACTAATACAAAAAGATTAGACTACTCATGGTCAGCTCACAAAAAGGGTCTTCTGGTCAGACATCTAGAATGGTCCATTAGGCCACCAAGAGAACTGGCTTCGGAAAAATAGTCCATGAAACAACCCCGGAAACTCACTTTGCATGATGCACTCAAACTCCCACCCACTAAGCTCAACTCCGAAGCAGCTCCATACTACCTGAACCATGTAAACAGGAGCACCGTGATCATAACCCCAGAATTCCCATCCAGTAATCCGTATCGGTGTCTCCAGGTATGATGCACCGTCGGTAAAGTCCACAGCTGGGTATAGACAATGTGCTGGGGAGGTGGTGTCGTGGTGTGAATGTGGCTACTAGGATATGCGGGTCCCCTCCTCTCTGCAAAGCCTATTGGTAGAGGTGCGACCAGAAAATATGGTGGTTCTATGTCCGGAGCAAGACCAATAACGTGGGTCGGTCCTATGTACCTTTCACGAGTGCTACCTCGGCTAAGTTTCCAGAATAATAAGTCCTCATCGGGGTCAGCCTGTAAGTAAACGGATCTTTCCATGAGATGGTCAAGTATTGGATGGGCTTGCTTGACAAGACTCTTTGAGTCACCCCAGCCCTCTAATTGGTTCGGGAGGAGATGAGCTTCTGGTGGCTCGTACCAGAATAGCTCCAATAGGTTCGCCATGTCCTACAACACAAGAAAACTTAGCCTAGACATATATATAACATGACTTATATGCGTTAGACATATCACATAATAATGCAAGTTTAATACATTTTTTTTTTTTTTTTTTGTGAAAATTATATAAAAATTTTAAAAACTTGTACTATATATATATTTTATTTTATTTATTTATTTATTTATTCATTTAATTATGTATTATTATTATTATTATTTTTTTAAAACCATTGCTCTGATACTACTTTTGTCACGACCCAAACCCGGTACCCAAAGGCTCAGCGTCGTAACAAGATAAAAAAATAAAATAATTTGGATAATTCTGTAGTCACAGCGCAAGCGGATAAATTAAATAAATTAAAATAAATAACTGGGTACCAACTGTTTATTTAAAAGGAAATAAAATATAGTCATTTGAGCTTCACTGTATTACAAGAGTTTAATAATAAAAGATAGAAAACAAAATAACATAGCGATTCATTTTCCATCTTGATCCTGCTAAATCTCGTCACCTGAAAGGGGTAACAGCTATAAGCACATAGCAGAGTGAGAAATATTATACTATGAGGGGCACAAAATGGTCATGGATATTTATTTAAGCTAAAACATTATAAATTGAGTTGAGTTGAATACACAAATTAATGAAACTGAAATAATCACTATAACCATGGTACATCACTAAGTGACAAGCACTACACTGGTCAATGGATCCATGACAAACACTGGACCACAAAGTGGTCAAACACTAGCCAATGGTTATTTAAGTCCCCTAAGGCATGGGACTCCCGTGGTGGTACTCACAAAACATATTTTCATATAAGGTCGTAGCCAAATATTCTTTAAAAGTAAAACAAACATATCCATGAGTTTCCTTTTAAACAAATAGGGATCAGAAAATAAACCACGTAACTGAAACTTTTATAAAAACATAACTTTTATTAATATACTAATAAAATATAACTTTTATAAAATAGATTTTGGTAAGTCAAAACATACATAAAATATATTTTGGAGACTCAAGGTATAATATAACTCACCTCTAGTATAAATTTATCCCTATTTTCCTCGCACTTCAGAGCCTCACTTGTTACGTTTCCTACGCTCACCTTCTTTATGTGCTTCAGTAACGAATTTCACTTCTCTATTTATACTTAATAAGGTGTGAGGCCCAAGCAATTAGCCGTATACGTGGCAACGTCTCTCAATTCTCCTCTGATTTACTTTTATTTTGACTAATATACTTTGACTCTGATCTTAATTCAAGGCCTTATCCCTTGTTCAACCCTTACTTAACCCAAGTCTTGAGAACCAACCCAAGTCTTGAGAATTTGAGTTATAAGTTTAAAGGGTTACTATCCTCTTTGGTAATCCGCAATGATTCCAACAAATTACGTATAATGATAAATTAGGTTCATGTCTAAAAACCTCACTACCCACTATAAATCACCACTTACCACTTACTAAAATATTTAACGTGTAGTGTTTCATAACGTATTTCTTTAATAATCAAATTCCCAATTTATTATGCATTTATTTATTATTATTTGTTTAGTTATTATTCTTGTCATTACATGTATATATATATGTATTTATTTATTTATTATTATTTATTTATTTATTTTTAATTTATGAGTTCTATTTATCGAAATGTTAAATTTAAAACATTCAGGTGTCACAGGAACTGAACCCTAACCGTAACCGTAACCCTAACCCTCTCTCTCTCTATGTACTCTTTCTCTCCCTTCATGATCTAAACCGTGCCCCTTCCTCCACCTTACCCGCGTTGTGATCACTGCATCTGTCGCCTTCTTTCTATCTTCTCCGTTGAGATCTTCCTATCTCGCTGCTCTCACCAATTGTTGTTTCCGGTTGTGCCTCAAGACACCGTTGCACTATTACAAACCACCGTCACCTCACAGTAGCAACCCATTGTTGCTTTGTTGCCATCGCCGCCGCATCGCCATCGCCGAGCTCTTCTCTCTCTATCTCTCTTTCTCTTCTCTATCTCTCTCCACCTCTCTTTATGTGCTAGTCTTTTTTCTTTTTTTTCTTTTTTTTGAAGATTTGAGCTTAGATCTGTTGTTGATGAAGATGAAGAAGATGATGATAATGTGATCTGTTGAATATATGTGTTTTTATTTTTTATTTTTTATTTCAACTCAGATCTTTGTTAGATCTGGTATGTGGGTATGTGGTAGATCTTGATCTATAAAGAAGGCCATTGATTTGTTCAATTGAACAGATCTCTACTTTTTTACTTTTTATTTTTTTAGTTGTTGTTGACGATGATGATGAAACAGATATAGGATAAATTTTGAACAGATAAGTGAGGACAAAATTTGAACAGATAATAATAGTTTGTGAATTTTTGTGTAATATTTGAGTGTTGGTGGTGGATAATTCCAATATATAGAAAAATTAGTTTGTGAATTTCAAACAGATAGGCAAAATTAGCTTCCAAATTTGATTAACAGATAAGAAATTATTATTTTAACAAATAAGAAAAATTGAACAGATAGATAAAATTTAGGAAAAAAATTAAATAACTAGATAAAATTTAGGGAATAATTGAACAAATAGATAGAATTTAAGAAAAAAAGTTGAATAGATAGGAAAAAATATTGAACAGATAGACAAAAAAATTGAACAGATAGATATAAATTTGAACAGATAGTCAACGAAAACTCAAACAAATAAAAAAAAAAAAGGTCAAGGGATAAAATTGGAAATAAAATGTCTTTCAGAACTTCTCACCAAATTGTTTCACAAAGTGTAGACCTCTCACCAATAAAAAAATCTACTTGACCTAATGCCTTATAATCTCCGTAGATTAGATTTATCACCAATTTTCTCATTATTTTTTTAGTTAATTCTATTAAATAAAAAATTTTAACAATAAGTATTTGTAATTTTTCAAGCCATAAGAGGTAATTCATATTTTAAGTAAACCTTAGATGGTGTATTTGTAATTTATCCAAAATTAAAATTATCGAATTAACTTAATTTTTTATAGATGATATAAATGAAGGTTCTACAAAATTAACTTTTTGCATTATTGAAATGGGATCTACAACTAGGGGTGGGCATTCGTCGAGTCGGGCAGGGTTTGGGCCGAGCCGACAGTACATAACAAGGGACTTTGTGTATACCCAAGCCCAGGTTGGCCCGGCCCTACCCAGCCCTGTCCTAACATCGGGCCTTTACATTTGCCCAAGTCTGACCCAAAAAATAATTATAAATCTCAAACTCACCAATCGGGTTATATGTTTAAAAAAATTAAAACATTTCATAATTAAATACAATCACATATTATATTTATTAAATAAATATACTGACATTATTATAAATTGAAAAATTCGTATATAAATTGAAAGATTTCTTAAATAAATTGAATTATACATAACCACAAACGTGAATTTAAATAAAGTCCACAAAGATAAAGTTTAGATCCCAACAAAAAATATATATTTCAATATATATAATTAACTAAATAATTTAATAGCAGGCCGGGCCTGGCTAGGTTGAAAATATAAATCCCAAGCCCAGCCCATTAATATCAAGCTAAAAATATTGATCTAACCTGACTCTATAGACTAAAATAAACTTTCCAAGTCCTAAAAAAATAAGGCCGGGTCGGGCAAGCTAGGCAGATCAATGGGTTGACGTACGCCCACCCCTATCTACAATCTCATTATTGGTGGGATTGAAAGTGGATAGAGTATGTAGAACTACT
Organism: Camellia granthamiana; assembly: GCA_036172215.1. Lineage (NCBI taxonomy): Eukaryota > Viridiplantae > Streptophyta > Magnoliopsida > Ericales > Theaceae > Camellia > Camellia granthamiana. Next base: position 42,143,504 of record CM069912.1, read on the forward strand.
GGATTGTTAGTCTCGTGTTTGATTATGGGATAAGAAAGATGGATTCAAGATGGAGAGTATGTGGTTTCACTTTCAATTGAGTGTTTGTTTTGTATGGTAGTAAAATCCGGATAATTTTAGTACTCACATGAATAATTAAATACAAGAAAATATGAGGATTAATAATTCTATAGGTAGCAGGGTATTAGAATAGGTCTCTTCTGATTTTTTTTCCTCCATCCAACTGTAAAAAATAATTATATTCTTTTATTTTTCATAATTATATATAATACATCACTTCTTTTATTCAATCATTTATATGATCTATTATTAAAAAAAAAAAAAAATTTCCTCTATAATTTTGTCATATATTTAATCATTCATCATATCTAATCTCATGATATATCCTATTCCTTACAATTTTATCAATAATCTCATAATATCTAATCTCACCCAAAAAAAAAAAAAAAATTCCCAAAAATCAAAAGTGACTAGGGTTTAAAAAATGTGAACTAATATCTTTATTTTACTTTTCTCAAAACCTAATTTCTTCTTAACTTTGACACTAAAATGATAGTTAAGGTTTTATAATGTCTCGCGAATTTTTAATGTGCATATGAGCAATGTTACACTTATCTTGACTATTTATATTTATAATTTAGAGCTTGTTTGGCATAAATTAAAATAGCATACTTTTTTTTCCTTTTATCTTCATATCACCTCTCTATTTTTTTGAACATCTTTTAGTAAAAATTCAAAAAATATACTTATTTAAATCATCTTAAATGACCCATTAATATGATACACTTAATTATCATTTATAGTATTATACAAATATTTTTTCAATGGAACTATCACACTTTAAAATGATAGTTAGACTCCATAATTTTTCTATCTCATTTTAATCTCAGTAATACTACAAATCCACTATTATAAAACCCAAAAATTATGTAGAATCTTCATCTTATGATTCAAATTTATTCTACACATAAATTCTACACTATACAAATTAATTTTCACTACACAATTATCCACCAAGAATTTTCTAAGTGGATTAAACTGGGACCATAGACTTATTGTTTTAACCTGCGTATGAGCAATATTATGATTATAATTTGGTTTGTTCATTTACGTTTTATCATTTGATGTAATACACTTTATTATCATTAATACAATAAATTCTACATATATAACTGTAATACTTCGAAATTATCGCGTGGAATACATTAATGACCATATGTCATGTTAATGTGCGCATAGTGTATTTTTACGTGGATAAACTATTAATAGATCATAATAATTTGACTTAAACTTTTATAAAATCTTATTGAAAATAAGTTTTAATACAATCGTCACTAAAAATAATTTATTGTGACAATGTTTTACATATATGATTAAGGCCGAAATATACATCATTGAGGCCGTTAATTAGAATCTCTTAACTTCACTTGCTGGTCAAACCGTATACTTTATGCGTGTTGAATGTCAATCAGGTTGTACATCGTCGGAGCATAAAATGGGCAAAAAGACAAAATTTGGACAGAGTTGACTTTTTCTGGAAAAGTCAAATTGATGTTTTAAACCTGTTTGGAAGTGAGTAGAAGTATAAAAAGAAAAGGAAAAGGCTTTTCTAGGGTTCTGAAGTTGTTTGGACCAAAAGAGTGAGGGTAGGGTTTGGGAAAGAGAAGAGAAACAAAAGCTTCAAGGATGTCTCCAATGCTGGTTCCTTCTCCATCTACTTCCTTCCACTCCTCCGTGAGTGGCTAGTCTCCTTTTCTAGGGTTTTGTTGAAACCCTAGCCATGTAATTATTTTGTTTTCTTTTTGATTTTTAATTATGTAAAGGTTTGAACAATTGTATGGTGATTTAGAAGTTCATATATTTATTTTTCATTATCTCTTCGAATATTTGACTTTCTATGATTGTTGAATGTTATCCATACATGTGTTTTATATTCCTTCACATTCAAGGTTTGAGACGAACCATGCTACGAGGAACGAGTCGTATCACTACCTTAGTTTAGAGTGAACGATTCGTATTACTTGAGATGGTTCGTGCTCGTACATTGAATGTGATAATCTTCTTGTTAAATGCTTTGAGCTTGTAGTTGCGAAGCATTAATCCGTTCAAACCATAGCATAATTGATTTCAATTGGAAACCCTAATTATGTGGTTAGTGGTGAATTCTCTACCCTAGGATTTTTCCCCTAATTCAGTAAACCCAATTTCATATATTATTGATAATTTAATTCCTTAGTTTAATTTATTCGTTATTAAATTAGGTTATAAACAACCAATCTTTTTATCAAAATTAATTTAGGAATTTGACAATTAAATTAGTTTAATTTCACAATAGTCTCTGTGGATCGATACCTGGACTTGCCATTATTCTAATAGAATTTGGTATAGTTTAGTGATTATATTTGGTGTGTTCAACGACCCATCAAATTTTGGCGCCGTTGCCGGGGACTTCTGGCGAAATTAGTTAATTTAAAGTTACATTCTTATTTTAATTTTTAGTTTAGGATTTTATACTTTTGGTGTTGCTAAGTGTGCAGAGCGTTTGAAATTGGAGCTATCATTGAAGTGCAAGCAGAGCGCAGCCGAGTTTAAAAAAAAAAAACCGCCGCACTAAAGTGAGTAAACAGAAGCAAACACTCACAAGCAAAGCACCAAAGTGCTAAAACGAAAGTCAAAGCTCAATTGGGAGTTGGAGACAACGTCTACACGCCAAGCATCCGCAAGACGTGTAAAGCGTTTTCGTTAAACCGCTGTGAGTATTTCTCTTTTAGTATTCTGCTTTCGTAACTTAGTGCACCGAGTCGAACTTATTGTGTGTGTGTGGGTAGTGTATGCACGTGCGTCGTTCTTGTCGCCCTGAATTGTGGTGTTTGGACCTTGAACTAGAAAGGACCCATAGGAGACTTAGGGCTTCTGCCCGTGTTCCTAGGCTTGAGTATTCATATCCATACATTAAGCCATTAGAGATGGCAGATCCTAATGTCCCGAATGTGCCTAACTGGACCCTTAAGGATTATTTTACACCCACTGCATATACATCACCACCATGCATCCAATTGCCCAACACCACTGCTGCTCATTATGAGATTAAGTCCAGCACCATACAAATGCTCCCATCATTCCATGGACTAACTCATGATGACCCTTATAAGCATTTGAATGAATTTCTGAAAATTTGCTCGACAGTGAGGATCAAGAATTTCACAAATGAGGCCTTAATGTTGCGATTGTTTCCATTCTCGTTAAAGGATAAAGCCAAACACTGGCTAAATTCTTTACCTGCTAATTCAATCACAACTTGGGACCAATTACAGCAACGGTTCTTGGAGAAGTACTTTCCCATAGGTAAAAGCAACCAACTTAGGCCAGCCATCACAAACTTTGCTCAAATAGATGGCGAGCAATTCCATGAGACGTGGAAAAGACTTAGAGACTTTCTCCAGCAGTGTTCCCACCACCAAGTGTCTGATTGACAACTTGTTCAAACATTCTATTATGGCTTAACTGAGCCACACCGCCAAATGGTGGATTCGTCCTGTGGTGGGACATTTATGTCTAAAAATGATGCCGAGGCATGGCAATTGTTTGAGAACTTAAGTGATAATTCCCTTCACCATACCTCCGCAGCCCGGCAAGTCCGGCAACCAGTAGTTGGAACCCCGAAAAGAGGGGGCATTTATGAGGTTAGGCAAAACCTAGAGTTAGCCCAACAAGTAGAGGCACTGTCCCGCAAGATAGACCACTTATTAGCTACGGGACATGCCCCTACCCAACAAGATCAGCCTCAATTCCGTGAGGCATGTGTTATATGTACAAGCCCTGCTCATGACTTGAGTGAGTGCCCTTCGTCATCACAATTTCCGGAGTTAGTCCAAGAGCATGTGAATGTGGCTCAAGGATTCTCTAACCCGGGTAATGACCCATACTCCAACACATATAATCTGGGATGGAGAAATCACCCTAATTTCTCATGGAGACCCCCTTCACAAGGCACTTCTTACAATCCTCCACTACCAAGGCAGAATTTCAATAATTTTGCCAACCAATCATCCTACCAACCACCGCAACCTTATCGACCCCCACAACCGTACCGGCAACCACAACCCCCGCCTGTTCCTCAGGGCAACTCTGCCTTTGAGACTCAAGTGTTGGAAGTTCTCTCAGAACTTAAGGGGTTAGCACCGATAGTTCACTCCCACACTCACTCTATTGCCAAGATAGAGACCCAATTGGGTCAAATGGCTAACAACATGAATCGGAGAGAGGAAGGAAAATTACCAAGTCAAACTGTGGCCAACCCTAAGGGACAATACGAGGCAGAGAGTTCGGATGGGAATGGTAAGCAACATGAGCAAGTGCAGGCGGTGGTTGCTTTAAGAAGTGGTAGGGAGTTAGAGCCTCAGTCAGTTGCGCCAGATGCAACTAGAGTTAAGAAGGGTGACGATGGGGGTACACCTAATGAGAGCAAGGGTGAGGGGGAAACACTTAAGAGGGATGACTTAGTCCCTAGCACTCCATATGTGCCTAATGCACCCTTTCCCCAATGCCTTGATACACCGTCCCCTTTTAATAAGAAGACAGCATCTATGGAGGCAATAATGGATGTCTTTAAACAGGTAAAAATCAACCTCCCCCTGTTGGAGGCGATTAAGGAAGTACCATCATATGCCAAATTTCTGAAGGACCTTTGTACGCAAAAGCGTAAATCTAGGACACATGTGTCCCAAAAGGTTCTACTCACGGAGCAAGTAAGCTCCATCTTGTTGAATGACACACCTCCTAAGCTTAAGGACCCAGGTGCCCCAACCATTGCATGCATTATAGGGGACCATTTCATTGATAGGGCCTTATTAGATTTAGGGGCTAGTGTCAATTTATTGCCGTACTCTGTGTACAAGAAATTTGGGCTTGGCGAGTTGAAGCCCACTACTGTCACTCTTCAATTGGCTGACCGGTCCCTCAGAGTGCCACGTGGCATGATTGAGGATGTGCTAGTTAAGGTTGATAGGTTCTACGTCCCTGTTGACTTTTTGGTGTTAGATATGGAACCGGTAGCCAGTTCTAAGAAACAAATCCCGGTGATCTTAGGTCGACCTTTCTTGGCTACGGCCAATGCATGCATCAATTGTTGGACAGGGGTTATAGAAGTTTCATTTGGCAACATGCAAGTGAAACTTAATGTTTTCCATGCATCCCAATAACCTCATGAGAGAGAGGAGTGCTTATTAGTGGATGTTGTGGATGAGATTGTGGAGGAGGCTTTGCCCTCCATTCTTGTAGAGGATCTTTTAGAGGCTTGTCTAGCTCATTTTGGGTTTGAAAATTTTGATATTGATGGGTCAGTTAAGGAGGTTTTGAAATTGTTGGATACGAGTATCATATACCCCATCTCAGATAGCAAGTGGGTTAGTCTCACACAAGTGGTGCCCAAGAAATCGGGCATCACCGTTGTTGAGAACGAGGGAGGAGAGTTAGTCCCCACACGAACCACTACTGGGTGGCGAGTGTGCATTGATTATAGGAGACTAAATTCCTCGACTAGGAAGGATCATTTTCCATTACCCAGGGGTTTGATGGACCCATTTTACTATGATTGATAGATTGATTCCTTATTCTCTTTTCTTTCCTTTCTATGTTATTCTGTTTTTCTTTGTTCTCGTAATGCTTTATTTGCGTCTAGGAGACTTTAAATCCTCTAAAGGTGTAATTCCTTTGGTGTTAGCCGTGCCCGAACGGCATCTGACGGTCTAGTATAGCCACCTAACCGTGTTTGTAGTGAGTTCCTAGGAGACCAACTGAGACGGTGGAAACTAGAGTTCGAATGGTAAAGCCTAGAACACAAAGGTTTGGGATTTCCGAGACTAGAGTCTGGTTTAAATACCTAGGGGTGTGGAGATTGCTTCAAAACTACCTCGGCTTGAACTCTGTATGGCAGCCCCATAGGTTGAGGTAGCTTTATGCGCCTCGATTCTGGATACCGAATCAACCTAGTCTGTCACCCTGTTGGAGAATAGGGAAAGTTACAAACACAGTTAGGGAGAAAAGTAGTACCTGTGGTTTTCGCGTGAAGATTATAACTTTAGTGGGCATTCCGTTATGTTCTTATGTGCTATATTTATTTCGGATGTCAATTGAAGGTAGAAATGGTTAAGTATATTTGGGTTGTATTAGCCCGAAGGCTATAAATTACGCTGGGTTTTATTACCTGGGGGATTCTGAAGTGGCAACTTTATGCCATAACTCTGGAGCCTTTTGTTAGGTGCTGAGAGTTAGTTAAAAAAAAAAACACGCTTTCATGTTTATTTTCTGTGTTTTAAAAAAAAAAATGGGGGGGTTATACTTGTTCAATTTTTTTAATTTTTTTTTTTTGTTGTTATACATGTTCAATTGTAAACAAACACAAATTTAAAATATTAAAAAAAAAATTTTTTGTGACATTTGCCCCCTGCTTTAAAAGCAGGTACGGGCGGTGGTGCATGAACCAAGCCGCACGTGCGGCTTGGGCCCCGCACTTGCGGGACGATGTTTGAGGGAAAAAAAAAAAAAAATCGCGCAGGGGTTCAAATCGCTGCACGTGCGGCCTGGGCCCTGCACGTGCGGGACATTTGTGAGATTGGAAGTCTGCCCAAGCCAAGTGCGGGGCAACATTTGTTTTAGTTTTATTTTTATTATTATTTTATTTTATTTTATTTTTTTATTTCATTTTTAATTTATTTAAGTAAATAAATACATAAATAAATTTTAAATATAAACAAATAAATATACAATTATTTTATTTATAATTTTATTTATATATTAAAAAAAATCGAATTATTTATTTATTTATTTATTTATTTTATTTTTATTTTTCTATTTTCTATTTTCGTAAAAAAAAAAAACTCAGATATCATGGTGCTAATAATAATCCTAATTTAGTTTTTTTTTTTTAATTTGCTATATTTGTTTAGTTTAAATTATTTCGTTACTGATTCTCATTAGTTTGTGGATTATTTTATTTTTATTTTTAATTTTATTTGTTTAGTTAGTGATGTTATTCTTATTTATTTATTTATTTTTTCTATTCTATGATGTAATTGTTCATTTCATTATTAAGTAGTTTAGTTTTTATTTTATTTTATTTTCTTCTCTTCTATTAATTAAAAAAAAAATGTTTAGTTTAGGTTATTTTATTCTATACTTTAGTCTCTTTTGTAGTTTCGTTATTTTATAGTTTAATTTAGTTTAGTTTATTTTATAATTTAGTTTATTTAATTTAATGTCATTTTTATTCATTTATTTAATTCTTTCTTTTCTTCAAAAAAAAAAGTGTGAAGTGTGTGTATGTTACTCTCTACCTACCTGGATGTGCACCTACAATTCTGGTAATATTCTCTCATTTCTCTTTACTTTTCCATTGCGGACAATACCATATTCAAGTTGGGGGAAGAGGGTTATATTTTCTTTTGTGCATTTCTATTTGGCTCATAATTCATACTTATACCTGTTTCACTTGATTACATTACTTCACTTGATGTGACTTTTTGCTAGTAGGGTGATGATATTTGCATATGTTAATTGGCGAGCATAGTAGAGTTGTATGAAAAGGGTTTATTGGGTAGATACTTGCATGCGATGTTTGCACGAGGAGAGTTGTCTGTGTTTGTGGTTTTAGTACACTTGTCATGAGTATGCTTTAATTCACATGAACACACTATCATAGTGGTGATCTTTTTATTATAATCCCTGGTGTACATCATTGATAATAGCTAGAGTTGCAGAAAAGAATAAATGAGGAGCCAAGATTCTTTAAAAAAAAAAAAAAACTTGACTTGTTTAGGTTCGTAGCCTTTTTAACTCGAGTTATTAAGCCCGTAGGGGTGTCTGTACACCTAATGCCCTAAAACCGTCTGGTTTGGGAGTCATTGGCCCAAAACTTGCTACATGGTTTGATTAGAAAGCTTAAGGGACTTGGACATTGCACAGTTAAGGAAAAATAAGAAGAATGACCTGTTCGGATTCGTAACCTTTTCAACTCGAGTTATTAAGCCCGTAGGGGTGTCTTTACACCTAGTGCCCTAAAACCGTCTGGTTTGGGAGTCATTGGCCCAATACTTGCTACATGGGTTGATTAGAAAACTTAATGGATCAGGATATTGCACAGTCATTTTAAAAATAAAAAATAAAAAAAATAAAAAAATAAAAAAAACAGCAACTTTTGAGAATCTTGGCTGCAACTGGTTAGTTTTTCTGTATGTGTTGGGTGTTATTATAAGTTACACTGGGCTATTATAGTGGACAGTTAACTAATATGGAGATTGCACTTTACACCGAGGGTACTTATGACTTGTCTACTAGCATGCATAACTATAGGGAACTTTACTTTTATATTAACTGCATTGTGGTTTCGACTCAATAGGTTTTTTCATGCTTGTCCACTGTGCTTTTAATGACTCATGATGTCTCAATATCACACTGTAGTGGCACATAAGTTGATCGTTAGGTGGAGTATTGTGGTCATTTGTTGTTGAGTATATATGAATATGTAAATGTTTGTGGGTATCATTTCTGGAAACCCTCACGAGACTTTACTCGTCCACTTGCGGTAACCTTGTGGTTTAAAGGCTTGTTGAATATGCTAAATGTAACCGTTTTTCCACGAAAGAGGAAATAGATAGATTTTGTTTAATTTTATTTTATTTTACTTGCTTGAGGACTAGCAAGTAGTAAGTTGGAGGATGTGATTAAGGCCGAAATGTACATCATTGAGGCCGTTAATTAGAATCTCTTAACTTCACTTGCTGGTCAAACCGTATACTTTATGTGTGTTGAATGTCAATCAGGTTGTACATCGTCGGAGCATAAAATGGGCAAAAAGACAAAATTTGGACAGAGTTGACTTTTTCTGGAAAAGTCAAACTGATGTTTTAAACCTGTTTGGAAGTGAGTAGAAGTATAAAAAGAAAAGGAAAAGGCTTTTCTAGGGTTCTGAAGTTGTTTGAACCAAAAGAGAGAGGCTAGGGTTTGGGAAAAAGAAGAGAAACAAAAGCTTCAAGGATGTCTCCAATGCTGGTTCCTTCTCCATCTACTTCCTTCCACTCCTCCATGAGTGGCTAGTCTCATTTTCTAGGGTTTTGTTAAAACCCTAGCCATGTAATTATTTTGTTTTCTTTTTTATTTTTAATTATGTAAAGGTTTGAACAATTGTATGGTGATTTAGAAGTTCATATATTTATTTTTCATTATCTCTTCGAATATTTGACTTTCTGTGATTGTTGAATGTTATCCATACATGTGTTTTCTATTCCTTCACATTCAAGGTTTGAGACGAACCATGCTATGAGGAACGAGTCGTATCACTATCTTAGTTTAGAGTGAACGATTCGTATTACTTGAGATGGTTCGTGCTCGTACATTGAATGTGATAATCTTCTTGTTAAATGCTTTGAGCTTGTAGTTGCGAAGCATTAATCCGTTCAAACCATAGCATAATTGATTTCAATTGGAAACCCTAATTATGTGGTTAGTGGTGAATTCTCTACCCTAAGATTTTTCCCCCAATTCAGTAAACCTAATTTCATATATTATTGATAATTTAATTCCTTAGTTTAATTTATTCGTTATTAAATTAGGTTATAAACAACCAATCTTTTTATCAAAATTAATTTAGGAATTTGACAATTAAATTAGTTTAATTTCACAATAATCCCTGTGGATCGATACCTGGACTTGCCATTATTCTAATAGAATTTGGTATAGTTTAGTGATTATATTTGGTGACTTTTTTTTATTACGATTTTTATAAATTATTGCTAAAATTTATAATTAGTGACATTTTTCTGTAACAAAATTTTCAAGCTGAAAGTTGAAAATTAATGATCCCTTTTTTTGTGACAATTTTTTTAAACTATCGCTAAAACTTATAATTAGTGACATTTATTGTGACAAAATTTTTAAACTATCACTGAAAATTAATAATTGATGATATTTTTTAATAATATATAATAAAAAATATCATTAATTATCCTAAAATCTATTGAATAATAAATCCACTTAGCACGAATTACACGGAACTTGTTTTACTTCTCAAACTACATGTGGAGAGGTGATTGTAAAGTAAAAAATTTTTGGTGGGATAGTATTTGGGGGTGATTTTTTTTTTTTTTAGTTTTTTTGGTAAACTTGTTAAAATAGAAAGAAAAAAAAATTATATTCGAGTTATTCTTAGATGAACTGAATAAAGTGAAAAAGAAAATAAATTTTGAAAGACAAAAAACTTAGAGAGTAAATATTTTTTGGCTTTTTTCTTTTTCTTTTTAAATTTATCTACACAAAACGGGTTTAAAAAGTTTATAAAAAAAAATTAATATAATTTGAAAGAAAAGCATTACAGACAACAAAAGTTTAAAAAAAAATATACAGAGCTGATTGAGACCACTAAAAAAACAAGCACTAACAGCTCTAATGAACGGAAAATGTAAAAAAAAAAAAAAAATTAAAAATAAACAACGGAGACAACCATCACATCAAGGGGGAGCCAGCTCATTAGTACTCCTCCTAGTGCTCCCTTTTTAATACTTCCAAGCATTAATCAAAAACATAACTTTTTTTTAGCAGTTTGGCAAACTCACGGTTTAAGATGATAAAAGTAAATCATTTCACAATTTCACACTGTCCAAAATTTTTAAAAAAAATTTGTTGAAAATATAATTTAAAATCATATTTGAAAAAACAAGACTTTAAAAATAATTTAAGTTTAATAAATAAGTTTTGAAATTTGAAGAAAAAGTCACTATTTATGTCTCTAATGGTTTCAACAAATTGATATCAAAATGAGAACAGAACAAAATTTTCATCAAACTGAAAACAAGCTCGCGATTTCAGTATTTCACTGTGCTATAACGTTGGGGGGGGCCAACCGGTCAACCAACCGGATGTCTGGCCGGTTGACCCACCGATCGACCAGTTCCTTTTTAAATAGGTAGGTTCAAACAGGGTCAAAAAGGTTCAAACAGGTTGGAAAAAAAAAAATTTCTTGCCTTACCGGTCGACCCACTGAATGACCTTTCCCTTTTGATACACCGTTGGAGCAAGCCATATCAAATTGAGAAAATCAACAATTTTTTACTCAGATTTGGAGAAAAAAGTAATGAACCGTTGGAGATGCTCTTATAAAGTACTTAAGTTCAAGAAATAATTGTTTAAACAACATAATTTAGTATTTAAAAATAAAAAATCAAAGAACTCCACCAAAATTATCACTAGTTTACCATAAGAAAATTCGTTGGTATATATACTTATCTCATCATTTTTGCGTTCCATCATCAGGTTTATGACGTGTGTGTTGGTTTTTGTTTTTGTTTTTGTTTTTTTGTTTTTCATTAAAGAAAATGCTATTATATAAATTAATAATTTATATGCATTTTTTTAATATGACAAGTGTCATAGTAAGTATAAAAAAAAATTGCCAAAATCATTAATTTGTATAATATTACTTTAAAAAATTGATATAATTCATTATTTACACTCAGCAAGTGTAAGGAAAATAATCAATGAAATAATTTTTGAAAAACAATTAAATAAATAAATAAAAACCATTGAACTTGAAAAGGTAGATCAGTTTTTTTCAACTATGAGGTCAATTTGACTCTTATGAATCATATCTTTAATGTTGTGCAAATAGGAATGCACTTTCGTCACGTTCAAAACAAACATGTTTGTATGGTAAAAAGCCCTTTTAGGTGAAGATTAGATAAGATTAGTTGGTGAAGATTAGATAAAATAAAATTAAAAATTGGGGAAATATGAAAAGGAAATAAGTGATGTATTTTTATTTATTTATTAGGTGTCCCAGTCACATTTAATTTGTAGATAAAAGAGTACGAAAAAAACTATTTTAATACCTGACATTTTTTTCATATTTTTGTAACTTGTAATAACTTATCCGCACGACAGAACTATTTTAATATCTCACATTTTATTCACATTTTTTTAACTTGTAAGATCCCGCAATGCTTATCACTCACACCACAAAACTTTCATTTCCCCATATGTCAAATAATTTTATCTCAAAGAACAAGACAACTTGTATCATGAAAAGAATTTCATTGAAAAATAATTAAAAAGCCCTCATAGAATAAATAGGGTTATTTAAGATAATCTAAATAAATATATTGTTTTACTTTTTATAAAAAGATGTGCAGAAAAGTAAATAAGTAATATGACCTAAATAAGTGCATTTATTTAGAGAATGACAAATAAGCTCTAACCTCACTTGTTAAGATCTCCGGCCATTCTCACTGAGCTTAAAATGACAACAACATTGCTAAGGACAAACAACGCTACTCCCAACTTCCCATGTAAGAGTAATTTAGTGTGCAAATTAAAGAGTGTAAAATATCAATGCAGGAAGTGCAATTTATGTCTTATGTTTTTCTCCTCTTCTTGTTGCAGGTCTTGTGATGTCTTAGTTTTCATCTGCGTTGTGTGGTGTTGAAGTTTATTTGACTGAACGATGCTAAGGAACTTGCTAGCTTTAGATTCTAGAAGACTATCATTTTTGGAGCTTCATATCTAGTTGAAAGGAGTTACGAAATTTCAAGCGCTTTGGGATGATTGTGAATTTAGTTGGTTTTATTTTCATTTCCTCCTTTTTCTTTCTTCTTGCAATGGACTCTGGTTAGATATGTGAATTGAGTATCAATACTCTTACGTATGTTTTTTCATAATCTTTAAATGAAGTTCTTATTCCCCAACCCGAACCCCCAAAAAAATGATTGATACATTCCTGAATAGTAATAAGCTTGCTTGGTTTCATTTTTTCAAAAATACTTTTCAAAAAATTTTACTTTCTTATTTTTTGTGTTCTTTTTATTTTTATTGAAATTTTTTAATATTTTAAGCAATTTTTTACTTTTTAGATACACCTAACATAAATACACCTAAAAAGTAAAAAAATTGTAAAAAAAATCTTTCAAAAATTCACTAAATACCAAAAATACAAAAAAAATACAATAATTCAATACATTTTTTATATTTTTATGTATTTATTATTTTTTAAAAATATTTTTTCACAAATTTTTTACTTTTTAGATACATCTAAGTAAGGTGCATCTAAAAAACAAAAAAAAATGTTTAAAATTTTAAAAATATTCACTAAAAAAAAAAAAAACTCAGTTTTCGAAAAACTTAATTTAAAAAACTCAAACCAAACACACTGAATAATATCTTCAAAAGACTTTTTAAATAAGACTTATTAGCTATTATAACTAACATTGCCTCTGTTTGGGAAGATGGATTGAATTGGGTTTGAGATTATTTTAACCACAAAAAAACAAAATAAACTTTTTAACCCAATAAGATAAAATATCACATCCAATTCATAATTATTACAGTCTTTCTCTCACAAAAAATTTAAAAAACTAAAAAATCTTCCTAAACGAGACTTTTTAAACCAATCCACTTTCCAAACAACTCCATTATCATATTTTAATCACTCCAATAAATTAGCTATTACAATAATTATTTTGACAAAAACTTTTAAGAATAGCTACACATAAAGAACCTTGAGAACAGTTTGTGTAAATAAATATTTAAAATAAAGAATAGAGTTAGAACACATACTTCGAAAAAGAATTAGACAAAATAAAGAATTACTTTTTTTATATTTTGGCTAGTAAAAAATAAAAAATAGGATTGAAATTGCCCTAAAAACACTAGTAAATAAAAGCTTAAGGTTGTGTAATTCATAAATTTAGGTAGAGATTTAAAAATGAAAAAAAAAAAAAATTTTAAATATAATTACATTTCATTTACAATTCATACACTTTTTCCATTTCCGTCTCCATTTTCATTCCCAAATCCCTACCCAAACCATAAAGCAAACATGACCTAAAAGCTAAAGCCAGATAAGAATTTCTAATACAAACAAGTGTCATAACTAAATCACTTTAAATTATAAAACATAAAAAATAAAAATAAAATAATAAAATAATAATAATAATTCATAACTAAACACCACTCAAATTATAATTAAAAACATTTTCAATTATCATCAAAATAATAATCACAATAAGTTTTAACTAATACCATAATGAGTCATAATCAAATCATAATTAATCACAATAAGTCCTCACTAAAAGCTATAAATGTCATAAAAAACTATAAATGTCATAACTGGAGATATGATACACGCCTCAAAATGGGGTGCAGGTGTGTGAATTTCCCTGTGGTTCAAGGGAAAAAAACATGCCATGGGGCGGAAGCTTATCCAACTTAACATCGCCATTCACCCAACATCCATATCCACAAGAAATGCTCAAAACCAGAGGAATTAAAACAAGCATATCATATGATCTCCACAGATACAAATTCTCAATTGAGTGTTGAAAAAATAATAAAAGTAAACTGGGAAGAAATGCAGGAACAAATAGCTGTTTTCCCAACATGTTTACTGATTTCTCATAAGACAAACAGCAGCCAGAAAGGCCAAAAAGCATGCCATTTTACCACTCCAAAAGAAAAGCAACAGGGGTCAATTATCCTTTTAAATCTTGAAAACAGACTAAAGGTGTGATACCTAAACGCCCCCACAAACTGTTACATACTAGCTTGTAGACAACCTCTACAAGTGAGACAATAATAAGTTCTACAATAACAAATCAACAATAAACCACAAATGTTGTTCAAATATAGAGGATACTGTATGGTAGCACTTGGATAAAACCAACACCATTGTCAAGCCAAGTTCACCATCCATAGGCATAAACTATAGACATTTCACCCAAGTAAAGAAGACTGCATTGGTCTCCGATTCATATTCAGTTGGCACGGCTTTTGAAAACATCAAGACCCATCTCAGTTGGATCGGTAGCTTGCAACTCCACCTGAATGCCATCGAGCTCTCTCTTGAACCTGTCCTTGGAGCTAGCATAAATCATTTTGCTTCTGACCCTCGATGTATCAGGTGACCTTCAAAAAACCAAAAAACAATCAAAATGAACAGAGGAAGATTGAGTAGATGATTATACAGAAGGCTATAACATTTACTATACCAAGCAATAAAGAAAATCCTGCTTTTCGGGACATTCTCTGCCGTCATGAAGTCGAAGTCATAGACAGCATAGCGACATTCGTCAGCAGGAAGACTAGCAGTGAAGTCCTCGTAACTTTGGGCTGGTTCACCAACCTTTTCCACAATAACTTGCTTCTGCTTTTCCTCTATCTTGAAAACTATGAAGCGGTAAGTTCTTTTTGTTTTCAGCTCCATAAACCTTAATTTGCAGTCATCGTGCACAGCCATCCCAGAAGCTGCGTTGGCCTGTAAAATGGATAGCCATCACCAATATCAATTAGCTCTTATGATCTACTATATCTATCAGTGACAAGATAACCAATTGTAGCCTCAATAACATCAAACAGATCCATATTTTAAACAATAAACTGAAAAACAGTTCCATAGAAAAATCAAGCATCTAATGGAAGTAAGAATAAGATAGAAGTTGCTAGCATAAATCGGGTGAGGACAGTCATATTCATATAGCACAAGGGAATCTCCATTATACTCAATTTGATCAGCAAGAGAATAAAAGAAAACTATAAGGAATCGAGTGTTGTGATGGGTTTGCATTGGCAAATCCACTACCAAACTCCTATCATCAATATGATAATAAAAATTAGTAGCTCTATTCACCCTCGTGAGGTGTACAGAGTATCCCACATACAACTGGCTGCAGTCCAGTCCAGGGTATAGAGGGTGGGCGGCCTTGGCACAGTGGTAAAGTTACTCCATTGTAACATGAGCACCATGGGTTCAAACCAGGGAAGCAGTTTATCTACACATTGGGGTAACACTGTATACATCTAACCCGCAATGGTGGGAGGCTCTGGGATTTGCCAATCCAGTGCAGGGTCTCGCCAATTACAAATTTCACATAAATGGAACTCCA
This sequence comes from Camellia granthamiana, assembly GCA_036172215.1. Taxonomy (NCBI): domain Eukaryota; kingdom Viridiplantae; phylum Streptophyta; class Magnoliopsida; order Ericales; family Theaceae; genus Camellia; species Camellia granthamiana. The sequence continues at coordinate 42,159,427 of CM069912.1, forward strand.
AAACAAAATTCCATTCCAGATCTTGGCACCATAGCTCTGGTGGTAAGAGCTAGACCCTCCCTCTTTTTTAACCAGATCCATGAAACTACTGCTGACATTGGTTGCTGTAGAAAATCTCAAATATTTTTTTTAATTAAATTACAATTATATATGAGACCAACAAAACAATAACAATCTACACTAGTTGAACCCATAACAGCTATTTCAGGGAGCAAACACAACGCAACCAAAATAAGCTAAATTTTTCTTCCTTACATTATTTTTCATTTTCCAATCAATCAACTAAGGAGAGAATACAAAGACTGAGGAGTGAAATGACACATAAAATTAGCACGGATAGTCAGATCCAAATACAAAAATCATGACCACAAATTAATTAGAAAGTTCGCAAAAAAATTAAAAAAAGTTCGATTAACTTTAGATCCAACTCAACCAAGTACTAATGAACTTCAAACTTTAAAAGCAAAAAGTCACAGTAATCAGATACATCCGATCAAAATTCAGATATTCAGATCTTGGAAAACATGGAAAAGAAAATGAAGTTAATGAATATTTATTTATTTATTTATTTATATTTTTTTGATGAGCTAGGAAATTAACCAAAAAAAAAAAAAATTGTAAAGAAATATTTTTAAATATCTGTCAAAACAATATATTTAAAAATTAAATATGTAATATAATTTCATTTTCATCTCGTTTTCGTTTAATCCAAACATAGCAACTTCAAATCGAAACCAAATCAGACATAAGAACTGGCAAAACATGAACTACAAACACGATCAATAGATATAAACACAATCAATCGCTTCAATTTCATGAAAATCAGCTTTGAACAAGCAGATCTATCACAGATCCAACCCCAAAATCACTACACACATACTTCAATACACACATATATGTAAAAAATAATAATAATAACATAGATTCAAAACCCTAGCAAAAAGAAGAAGCTGAAGCACAGACTCACCATGTTGGTAGATTCAGTGAAGAGTTGAGAAAGCTCGATCTATCGACAGAGATTTGAGAGGAGAAAATTTAGAGAGAGAGAGAGAGAGAGAGACAGTGCTCCGATAACGAGGGCTCTGTGAATGAAATTGGGTAGCCCTTTTTAATCGGTGGTTCTTTCGTTAGCGTTCGCACGGTGGAGGCCAGCGTACGTGAGTGACCGTGTCAGCGGAATGTCCAACTAATGGTGTCTCGCCACGTCAATGTATTCTGTGGGGTTGGGTGGCTGCTTGAGAAGGTGGCATTCGCTTGGCTCGAGCCGGCTGACGAAGAATGAGGTAGAGCCTTTTTTTTTTTTTTTTGTGAATGTGTCAAAAAAATAAACTATTTATGGAAATAATTAACTTTTTAAATTATTTATCGAACTAACTTATTTTTAAAAATTGTAGGTTCAAAATATGATTTTTTATTAACATAGCTCACGTTTATACCAGTGGGTCATGTCAATATGAATTGCATCATCAAAATGTAATTCTACCGTGAAATCGCATTTTAAATTTGTATTTTTTAAAAAATAGATTAATTTAATAAATAGTCTAAAAAGTTAATTATTTTGATAAATAATTTAATTTTTTAGAATATTAAAAAAAACTCAAAAAAATGTTGGTCATGTTTAGTGCATATTATACCAAAATAAATAAATAAATTCTTAAAACCGTTATTAGTGATGAAAAAATATTTTAAAAAGTATATAAATATTTTATATATTTTTAAATATGTAAAAAGTGTATTGAAATTATAATTTTTTTTGACTTTTTTTATGTTTATTGACCGCTCTTAGGTCCTGTTTGCTTTGGGAGATGAATGATGAAATTGGATTAATAGTGAGATGAATCTATAAAAATCATGTTTGTTTTGAAAACTTGTCATGGAATTAAGAGTCCCATGGAACAATTAAACCTCTCTAAGGAACAGACTAGCAATTCCTATTGGAACAATCTTTTGTGTAAAATAAATAAGTTAAAACCAAATCTAACAAATAAAATAAATTACTTACAGAATTTATTTACCAAACCGAATAAATATTTAAAAGATCAAGTCGAGTGTGTGACACTCTTTCCTTAAGACAGATTCGCCCTACTACAGTGCTTATAGATAAATGACATCTATCTCCCAGGATAGAATGATCTTCTCAGATTGTAGTAGCACTCTAAACAATCTGTACAACAAACTAAACCTGTATTCTATACTCTCAAATAATTCTCTTAAAAAAACTAGAATGAAGAATAATGCAAAGGGAGAGCAAAATCGGGAAGACAAAATGAAATTTCTGGATTTCTGGATGTCAAAAACTGTTAGAAATGATCTCTATTTATAGGCAACTTGGTGGTAGTTTAAACAGATCCGAACAGGTCTCATTTTGAAATGAACAGGTGCATTTTTGAAATAAACAGATATAGTTCAAAATTGAACAGATCTGCAGCAGGTTGAATTTGTATAACTGCTGGCAGTTTTAAAACTATTAAAAACAGTTTGAATTTGTTAGAAATTTGAACCGAAAATGCACTGTATAGACAGGAAAAATTGAATTCAAATTTGGCACAAAATTTGAATTAATTTCGTTCAGAAAAAATAATTTTTCCCACAAGAATTTATGGAAAAAATCCAAATAAATTTTGTCTAAAAAATTAATATTAGAATCAACCCACCCACCCACAGCCCATACTCGCGCCTGGCACGACTCGGCTGGATGAAAAGACGATGACGGCAACGCACGTGTGTAGTGGTTTGGGCTAAGGCCCACTTTGCCCATAACTCATCCCTTATACAAACTTGGGGTGCCCCTTGGGGTCCAACATAAGTGTTGCCACCTAGAACTTACATATACACATGAATTCACTAAAGTTTCCAATGTGGGACAAGCCTTACAAGGAAACCCACATTTTATTCTTTAATTGTCTATTCCATGAACTCGAAAACGATGTCAACTTTGCATTCACTCATAAACGGTTTTGACGAACCATCTTCACCGTGTGACTTGCCATGCGGTAAGGAACACGTCACCTCTTTGTACCCATCCTAAAAGACGTGTGGGACTTACTTAAATTTGGGCTCAAAGTTCGCCCAAAATAAGCCTATAAACCCATAAATTCCAACAATTTCCCCCATGAATGGAAGTTGACAGAGAGAAAATGCAATAACATGATCTAATTACTGAGAGTACAGAAATTGAAAATATTCTACAAAGGATATGTAGCTTTTGGCTTTGAACCTTCCCTTGTGAGACACTATCGGATTTACTAGCTAACCAATGAATATGATGTCTTGAACTATTCAGTCATTTGTGTAATCCAAGACAATAGAACTCACACAGTATATTACCAAACATAGTTTAGTTCTCACTATTGTGTTCATTTGGCCCTGAACAACCTGGTCTTTCATGAGTGCTCTAAAGAATTGTAACCCTTCACAAATCTTATAGAACCGGTCCAATTTACACTCATATAGGCGATTCTTATGAAGAGTATCCTGTCATACTCCACTAGGTATATCATTAAAAGTATTACTTAACCTAAAACGCTGCAGACATCATTATTTCATCATAGAAATGGGTAAGAGTTTGATTCCCTAGTGATCCTTATAAGTCATACACAACTCGGTTGTCCCTTTGAACCTAGATCTTGGGATCTCCAGTCAACTAGGTTGGGTTGCCGTTGTGGTAACTCTTATTTAATTGGCTTAAGTCCCATTCCCTCAATGAATTCTCAACTAACTCTCTTGCTAACCCTTTGGTTAGTAGATCCGCTATGTTGTCTTTAGACTTCACATATTCAATGGAAATAATTCCATTAGAGAGTAGTTGTCTTACGGTGTTATGTCGACGACGAATGTGTCGCGACTTGCTGTTATACATATGACTCTGTGCTCTACTTATTATTGATTAACTATTGTAATGTATGCATATAACAGGCACCAATTTTGGTCGCATTAGAATATCTTCAAAGAAGCGGCGAAGCCATTTTGTTTCTTTCCCAGTTTTATCTAAAGCTATGAATTCTGATTCTATAGTAGACCTAGCAATGCAAGTCTGTTTGGAAGATTTCCAAGATACAACCACCCCACCAAGAGTAAAGACATACCCACTGGTGGATTTTGAGTCTCTAGTATCTGATATCCAATTTGCATCACAATATCCTTCAAGTACTACTGGATATCTAGTATAATTAAGCCCGATGTTACGAGTAAATCGGAGATATCTTAGAACTCTTATAATAGCTTTCCAGTGTTCTTGTGATAACCCTGTCCTGTGTCATGTTAATTAATCTTAATTATGATTGTGGTTATGTGCTTAATGTGATTTTGAGTGCTACTTATATGATTATGTATGTGTTTGAATTCTTATCTGTTCACCGTAGGAAAATTTGTTTGATTTTCTATTATAGAATTTAAATTGAAGGTCGTAAAGGCGTCAGAAAGTGAAATTAACTATATTTTTGTGCTTAGCATGATTTTTAGAACCTATGGTAAAATTTAATTAAAAATTGATTCGAATCAAAATAATTAGATTCAATATGATTGAATTAAAGTACCATTACTTAGCCTTAATCAATTGGGTTAGGCAAGCTTATAAATAGGCTTATATACACTCAAGTTCCTTTCTTTGAACTCATTTTGGCTGAGAATACACTAAAGAGAGAGAGAGTGCACAGTTTAGAGAGAGAAAGAGGCCAAAATTGAAGACTTTGCTAAGAAATTGGAAGACTAAGGGAATTGGTACAAGATTTAACTACATTTGTGAGGATTAGAGCCTCTAGGTGAGTAATTGAAACTTCATGAATTTAAATTCATAATTGAGTGAATTCAAGCAAAATATGAAATTAAGAGCAAGAATTGAGTTGATTATGATGAATTTGGAGTCAATATGACCATGCATATAACGCTCCAAATTTCTAGCCCAAATTATAATGCAACAATCATGGCTCTCTTAAAGGAAAACCAAATATAACTTCCCATACTTGCATTACATAATAATAATAGTTCCTCATGCAATATTACATTGATTCAACAACAAGTAAATAACCAAATAAGCACCCCAAGGGTTTACAATCTTCCAAGGCTTAAGTTCGGTACACAAAATGGTTATTCAAACCCACACATACATAGCCCTTGACTTACAAATAGGATCACAGCAAATGAGAATTTTAGTGCTCTCAACACACACATTTCCACGCCCTCAATTAAACGGATTCACCACGTCTTTTCCTGCACAAAAATCCGGTAGGGTGAGGATAAAGCCCAGTAGGAAATCCTTAACAAAGTATATACATTTTATACAAGTCTCAAGAGATAAATGCACATGCCATGCCTTTTTTAAAATAAAACACATCTTCATCTTTTGAAAATCATCATGCTCAATGATATTATGCAACTTCAACTGTTCAAAATTTATCAATTTAATTAAAGGGGGCGGTAAATACATCTCCGGTAATCCCTAGGTCGGTGTCTGCAAGTAGACTATACGAGTACTACCAATTGTCATTTTTACTGGTATTAACCGAAAGGCTCGACACCTATCCGCGCGACTTTTTAGTCTTTCACCAAGGACACTCAGGCCAACTTAAACAATTTCATCTACACCACTTATTAAGACTTACTACCGTATTTACCCCAAAACCATTTCATGAAAACCCATTTTCCAACATTCTTTTCTCAATGCAAATTTCCAAAGCTTAACATAGTCCAATGAATTAAAATGCCAATGTATGCTTAATAATGCAATGCAACATTACTTTCATATTTAATTGTTCCACACAATATACCATTGTGATCAAAATTCCCAATCCTCTTTTCAACACAATTTCACAAGATGAATATATATATATATATATTTTTATATCCAATTCATTCAAGAGAATAACATAATTTCCACATTTCGAGCAATCTCAACAATTTAGTCAATTCAAGACTAAATCAATATTTTGACAACAATTTCCAAAATAAACAACATTTCTCATTTTTTTCACAAAATTCGTCATTTATATATAAATAAACAATTTTCAAAACATCCATTTATTTTGGTATACAAAATAAATATGACAACATCTTCCAAGAATTTTCAATATCTTTCAAAGAAAAAATTTCTAGGTTTTCTCACCAAAACCATTCATCTCCAAGATATTTAGAAGAATCTTCCCAAGATCATCTTTCTTCAATCAATATGGTTCAAAACTAGGGCTGGGCATAGGGTTATCCGAACCGCCCAAACCGCCATACCCGAATCCGAACCGCGCACGTATGGGCGTTTCACAAACACATTAGGGTAGGGTGCGGTTTGAATTTTATGTAATTTTTCGGGTTGCGGGCAGGTTGTGGGTTTAACCTGCACCCGCCCAACCCGCCCCGCCTAAAACACTTTTTTTTTTGTGTTTGTTTTGGGTTCAAATCTAATATAACCGTTTAAAAAAAAAAAAAACCCCCTTTTCTTTTCCTTCAAATCCGACCGTTCAAAAAAGAAAACCCTAATCAATATTATCTATCTCTCACTCTATCTATCTCATTCTGTGTCTCTTATTCTCACGCTCACTCTCACTCTCGTGATTTTCATCTCCACTGCCTACACCCACTGATCACTCTCTCTGTCTTCGCAAGATGGACTAATCGACCTATCAACTGATCGACCTCATCGCACACCTCACAGGTAAGCTCCTCTCTGAATCTCAGTCTCTGTCTATGTCTCTCTCTCCCCGATTTTTGTGTCTCTGATCTGTCTTCCTCCCTCACTCTCTCATCTCACAGTCTCTCACTCTTTGGCTTTGCATCTACTGCACCGATCGACTCTCTCTCATCACAAATCGACCGATCGATTGACTCTGTCATCGCACCGATCGCAAGTAGCCTCTCTCTCTCTGTCTTTCTCTCTCTCACTCTCCCCGACCTTGATCTGTCTATGTTTGGAGAATCAGTTGATAGATCTATTTTGAATCTGTTCATTAATGTGGTATTGGTTTGAAGAATCAATTGATAGATAGATCTATTTATGTTATTTGTTGATGGAGGACATTAAATCTGTTTTGGAATTAATCTGTTTAAATCTGTTTAATTTGTGGAATCTATTAATTTGTATTGAATCTGGATTAAATCTATATTGAATCTGTTTTAAATCTATTTGTGGAATCTATTTAATTTGTTTTAAATCTGTATTGAATCTGTATTAAATCTGTTTTAATCTGTTATTTAATTTTGGAATTAAATCTATCTGTGTCTATATATCTGTTTTTTGGAATTAAATCTGTGAAATTCAATCTGTTAACTTGAATCTGTGAAAAAAAAAGGTCCAAAATAAAGATTGACAAAATGGGGGAAAAAAAAAAGGTTTAAAAATAATTTTTGGAAAAAAGTTCAAATTCGCAAACCGCCCGCAACCGCCCGCAACATCCGCGAACCCTATCCGCACAAACCACAAAACCGCATTGCGGGCAGTTGCGGGTTGACTTTTCCCCCAACCGCATAGATGCGGGCGGGTCCAAACCGAACCGCAAACCGTCCCAAACCGAACCGCGGACACCCCTATTCAAAACCTTCAATTTCTATTTTAAAAGAAAAGAAATTAAACCCTCTTTCAAAATCACTCATCTTCTTGAAATCAACAATCAATTCTCAAAGCTAATCAAAAGATGATTTCGAAAATCATCTAGATCTTGCAAAAATATATATATAACTCTAAGAAAATCCCTACCTCAAGTTTGAAGAAGAAATGAGATGAAACCCCCAAATTCAACGATGTCGAAACTCGATCTTCACCGCACACAATGAAGCCCTCGAGATGATAACCAACTTTGGTGAAGAACTTAGGTCTAAATCCCAATGGATTTAGAGAAATCAAAGAGAGAATATGACTTCTAGAGAGAGAAGCTCCCGATCTGGAATTCTGGAGAGTTTTAGAGAGAGAGAAGACTGAAAAAGTGATATGAAATATCAGATTCATGAACTGATATAACATAGTCTGGCTCGAGCGTGGAAATGCCCCGCTCGAGCGTCAAATACACTAACCCAGTACTTTTGCAAACAGGTCAAACTTCTGAAACCAAACATTCTTCGCTCGAGGCGCATAAACGGCCGCTCGAGCGGACAAGCAACTCGAATGCATTTGCATTTTTGTTTTGGGGGCGCTGCCTCTTGACCCCCGCAAGCTGATCGGCGCAGCTCGGACCATTGCCAAGGCGCTGCCCTTGGATCCGCCAAGTGGCGCTGCCCCCTGGACCCCGCGCGCTAACCGGGCAGCTCGACCCCCAACCGGCCCAGTTGAAGTGGCAAAACATGAAAGAAGGATCGAAATAGGGATCGGTACAATGCATGTAGAGTATTGCCATGAAATTGCATAATCAAGCATGTAACAAGTTAAATATGAGAAATTGAGTGCTAAATCATACATGCAAGCATGGTTTTGTTAAGCTCCATGAGTATGAACATCATTTGTACCATTTGAAATGGAATTTGAGTCAATAAGTTACATGCATGCATAATTCATGAAGGTATGTGGCTTGATTTCATAAGCTTTGAAGAATTTTAAATGGTTTTGGAAATTTGGGAAATGAACCATGATTTTGGTCAATCAATTTAAATTACTTATGTTTTCATGCTAGGTAATGTTTTCCCATGCTTGGTATCAAATTGCAAGTTTTGGAGCCTTTAGGGTTGAGTTTGAGCTTCAACAAAGTTCTAGAAAACCCAGAATTCGACTTGTCTGCATGAGTGAGGAAAGCCTCGCTCGAGCGTGAATTTGTAGCTCCAGAAGTTTTGCAGAGATTGCACGGTGGCTCGAGCGCTGAATCTGCACTCAAGCGTACCCTACTTTGCATGACTCCTCACTCGAGCGTCAAAAATCTCTCTCGAGTGTAAATTACAAGCAACCAAACTTTTGCAAACCAAAGGGATCCACTCGAGCGACCAAAGCTACGCTCGAGCAAAGGGCCCTATTTCAGAAATTTTGAAAAGTTGCCTTATGTTTTGTTTTCCGATCTCTTTCGCTTCTAAGCACTCTTAGGCATGCATTGAACATTGTAAATGAGTTAAAAAAGATAGAAAGAGGCTTAAGAGAAATAATAGATTAAGAACGGATTGAATCGCTTGTAACCCGATATGTTATGAAATGTGTAGGGTCAAGCGCAATAGTAAATCCCCGGCAGAACACTGTGAGTAATATCTTAATAAGAATGTATTGAAGTATGTTATTCCAAATGCTCACTTATATATGAGTTCTACAGAGTTATTAAATTGAATTGAATATTCGTCATATGAATGATTGCGCCAAAGGCCGTTTGACATGAATAATTAGGCCAAAGGTCGTTTTACATAAATGATTGGGCCAAAGGCCGTTTGATAGAAATGATTAGGACAAAGGCCGTTTGGCACGAATAATTGGGCCAAAAGCCGTTTGACATGAATAATTGGGCCAAAGGCCATTTTACATGAATAATTGGGCAAATGTCATTTTACATGAATGATTGGGCCAAAGGTCGTTTGATAGAAATGATTAAGCCAAAGGGCCGTTTGACATGAATAATTAGGCCAAAGGCCGTTTGACATGAATGATTGGGCAAAAGGCCGTTTGATAGAAATGATTGGGCTAAAGGTCATTTGACATGAATAATTGGGCCAAAGGCCGTTTGACACGAGAGAATTGGGCCTAAGGCCGTTTGATAAGAATGAATTTGGCCCAAGGCCATTTGATACGTTTAGACCTAAGGGCGTTTTGATGTATTAGATAGAAACATGAATGAGCCTAAGGTCGTTTGATATGGTTGTTAACAAATTTTCATTCATGTAACTTCCTTATTTGATATTATTCACTGGGCTTTCGCTCATTCTTATTCATGTGTATGTAGGTGAGCAAAAAGACGTCCAAACCCAGCCTCAGTAAAGATTATGAGAGGAAGTCAAGTTTTTAAGGAGTCAACCCAAATGTCTCACGCATGAGACTTTGTTTTTGTCTCTTTTGTTCTTTGTTACTCTTTTACTATTTTGGTGAAAACGTTGGATCATCTATGCATATGAGTTTTTGTTTGGTTGACTGCACATCTGAAAGTTCCTGGATATATATAAGATGTTAACTGTATTTATATGTGTGAGTTATTATGAAATACTTTTGGAATGATTTTGTTATACCATGTAAGTACAGCTCATTGGACAGGGTTTTTAAATCTACTTCCATTTTGGCCCCTTTTATTATTTCTGAAATTGTTTGAGGCCATAGATAATCTCATGATTATTGGCCGGTTATGACCTTAATCCTTAGGGGCGGGATCGGGTCATGACAGTTCTATTCCCGGATTACTCATATATCTACTTAATTTTCTTACTGCATAAATTATATCCGAGCGAGTACAGTTCATCAAGTACATTAAGCTTCCAATGATTTGGGCATACTCTAATTGATAAATACTTTCCTGTACATTCTTAGAAAGAAACAAATTAGCATCCACAGGTGTTCAGTAAGATGATCATCATCTTTGCTGGAATTTGTCAAGTATTTTCTCAATATAATGTGATTGTGACAAAGCATATCCTTCTGATGTTTTGGTAATTTTCATACCAAGAATTATATCAGCAAACCCCATGTCCTTCATTTCAAAATATTTATTCAATATTTTCTTAGTAGTTTTAATCATATCCTTATTACTACCTATGATGAGCATATCATCCACATAAAAAAATACTATAACATAACCCTTGCTTGTGTTTTTAATATAAAACACATTTGTCACATTCATTAATTTTGAATCCATTTGACATCAATGCTTTGGTCAAATTTCTCATGCTATTGTTTTGGCGCTTGTTTTAAACCATATAATGATTTAATTAATTTACACACTTTCTTTTCTTTTCCTGGAACAGAAAATCTTTCTACTTGTTCCATGTAAATTTTTTCATCTAACTCACCATTTAAAAAAGTTATTTTCACATCTATTTGATGAATTTCTAGATTGTACAAAGATGCAATGGCAATTAGCATTCTAATGGATGTTATTCTGGTAACTGGTGAGTATGTGTCAAAGTAATCAAGATCTTCTTTTTGTCTATATCCTTTGACCATAAGTCTTGCCTTGTATTTGTCAATTGATCCATTCGCTTTCATTTTTTTTGAAATCCACTTATACCCAAGAGGTTTACAGCCTGGTGCAATCCACCAATTCCTAAGTGTGACTTTGCAAGATGGATTTAACTTTGCTATTTACAGCTTCTTTCCATAAAAGAGCCTCAGGACTGGACATGGCTTCTTTAAAAGTTAAAGGCACGTTTTAAAAAATGTTAGAAAATCTAGACCAAAAGATTTTGAGGTTTTAGCATGTTTACTATGCCTAGGTTCATCTTCCTCATTTTGATCTATCTCTTGCTCTTATACTTGATCTTGGCTAATAATCGCATCATAGATCTTTTACTTAACACTAGTCTCTTGTCCAGTCTTATTTGAAAATTATTTTCAAAAAATGATGCATTCCGAGATTCAATAATAGTATTTACATGTATTTGGAATGTTTTGACTTATGAATCAAATTCCTATATGCACTACTATTCTTGGCATAACCAATGAAAATGCAATCAATAGTTTTTAGGACCTATCTTAGTCTTTTTAGCACTAGGAATAGCCATTTTAGCCAAACACCCCACACACTTTTAAGTATTTGTAGAATGGTACTTGAAAGGGAGATTATGATCTGGATTGGGCCGTGATAATGGCCGGGCAAATTTGGGCCGAACATAGTTGGGCCGTGGTAGCATGGGCCCATCCAGAAAGGTTTTGCTGGTTAAGGCAAGGCATGGTTAAACCGAGCTACTTGGCTTCAGGATGCAGAAACCGGTCGAGTGATGGTTCGACCGAGATGTCCGCTGCCTCACTGGGGACCACGGTTCGTGGGTTAGCTCGGCAGAAGGCCGACGGCTAACTAGCATGAGCTGTCCCGAGCTCGACTATGCCGGAATGCAACCGAGCTCGGTCGTCATTGAGCTTGGCGAGCGGAGTGCTCTGGCTTGCAACACAGCACGGCCTTTGGCAGCCGAGATGCTGCAGCCCGGCTGCCGAGCTCCCAGTAGTGTGGGCTGGCAGTTTGGTAAGGTGATGTTCAGCAAGATTTGTGTTGACAGATGGGATAGCAGTACCACGTGTCGAGAGACTAATGGGAGTAGATTTGGGGCGCAAAAGGTATACAAGCGAGTCTGCGCCCCCCATGCAAAGGCAGATGAACATTTGGTAAGATAAACACTCAACACTCTCTCTTCTCTCTATCTATCCCCCGTGTGTGTGTTCTAACTTGATCGTTGGAGGGGTTTTTCGGCTACACACTGCCGGGTAGCTCACCGCCGTTATGCTCGCAGGTCGATCGGACTGACAAGAGCTTGGAAGAAAAGGAGTACGGGCTCGCCTGAATATTTGCTCCCCGTACAATTGGCGCCGTTTGTAGGAACTTGACAGACAAAACCTTGTCTTCCAGACTCATCTGATCGCCGTCCATGGCGAATAACAACAAGATTCCGTTGTCTGCCATCGACGGAGTTACCCCGGAGTCAGGCAGACGGAGAGAAGGATATCCTGCCATTCCTCCAATGGCGGACCTGGAGACATCCCTAGGAGGACACTCAAGAGACGCGCGCGATAAGCGCGGAAGAAGCTTTGGTCATTCTCGGAGTCCAGACGGTCACCGGCGGTAAAGAGAATCACAACGCTAGACATCTAGAGCACAAGCTGAGGGACCAAGACGCCGTCATCCGGAGAATGGCGGCGGAGATGGAGGATCTTAAGAGGCATGTCAAAGGGAAGGGTGTAGCTAGAGTGGGAGACCATAGTGAGCGCACCCAACCTCGCCGTTCAGGCAGTCAGAGCCAGCGGCACACTCTATCCATTTCTATCACCAGAAGTTATAAGGTTGGAGATTCCGGCACGCACGTACAGAGGTCCAGGGCACAAGACAGCACCTATCAACCCTCACGTCCGGCGACGACGTCGAGGTATTCCTATTCCGCTTGCTCAGAGGACTTGTGGGCAGTCTTGAAGGAACGGGCTCGCCGGCGGGAAGCTCAGAGAGTGCCGGCGTTCCAGCGGCTATCTTACGGGGACACGCCAGTGAAGAGGTCGGAATGCCTCCATCCCGCCTAGCTGCGCCTCTTCTTTTAGACACAGACTTGGCAAGGCTGAGCGCTACTCCGTTCTCCCTAGAGATAGAAACAACACCGCTTCCGGCAGGGTTCCACCAGCCAAAGTTCACGCTCTACGACGGAAAAACCGATCCCTATATGCATGTAAGCCACTTCCAACAGGTCATGGCCGAACATAAGCGAAATGACTCTCTTATGTGCCTTATCTTCCCGTCAAGCTTGGGCGAGCTGGGCTTAAAATGGTTTGAGAGGCTGCCGGAGGGGAGCATAGAAAGGTGGCATCAGTTGGCGGAAGCCTTTGTACGCGCTTCAAAACCAACACCAAACGCCAAAGGAGGTTGACTACCTTCTCAGTGTTAAGATGGAGCTGAGCGACACACTCAAGGCATAAAACTCCAGATACTAGGAAACCTTCAACGAGATCTTGGATTGCCCGGTCAACCTCGCAATCACGCAGTACAAGCGTGTCTCCCGGTCGGACATAGATTGCAGGACTCGCTTACGATGAACCAGCCGACATCTATGGGCCAGCTAATGCAGCGCATCAATGAGCACATCTGAGTAGAAGATGATGCGGCAGCATCTACTGCGAAGGCAACACCGGTAGCAACGGACAAGGTACACGCGGTTGGACATGAGGCAAACCGTTCAAATGATCACGCAGAGGAATCAGACCGTGGCTCAAATCGTAAAAACTGGGATAGAGGTCGTCGAAATGACCGAGATGACTACCCCCGAGATGATGTCGCTGATGCAAACAGGAGGTTGAAGGCCAGGACAGGCATTACCACGGTTTTTAAGATTCCAATTTATCGCATACTTAGTGAAATCCGTGACGAGGATTATGTCCGGTTTCCTGCTAAGTTGGGCGATGGACAGAAGGGTTTCAATCCGCGGTACCGTTGCACATTTCACCGGGAGCGCGGCCACCGGACAGAGGACTGTTTGCCTTTGAGGCAAACACTTGGAAGAGGTAGTCGCAGCCGGACACTTGGATCTTTACATTGATGGGGTGTTAAAGCCGCGCATCCTGCTCCGGTTGATCTGCGTGGACCAGATGACTTAGAGGCACCTCCTCAGGGCATTGTTAATGTGATCCACGGCATTGTGGAGCCGGCACGTGTATGTGAACTCCGAGGTATGATCAAGAAAGCGGAGCACAATGAGGAAGTCTTGTCGGTCCAGCTCGCGATCAAGAAGGGGAAGACTGAAGAAAATGACGTGATTAGTTTCTCTTCAAGGGACTTAGAGCGCATTCAGACACCACACAATGATGCCTTGGTGGTCACTCTCCGCGTCAAGGAATTCGATGTCAAGCGCATCTTGATCGACCAGGAAGCTCGGTCGAGATCATGTATTACGATGCATTCAGGCAGCTCAAACTCCGAGATGCAGACTTGGCTTTGGCAACTTCGCCGCTGGTTGGTTTCAACTCGCAACTGGAGTGGCCTTTGGGAAAAATTATCCTGCCGGTCAAAGCGGGATCCGTAGTCAAGCAAGTGGAGTTCTGGGTGTTGCAGGTGCCATCTACTTATAACCTGATCTTTGGAAGAGGATGGCTTCACGCTATGCAAGCCGTAGCGTCAACCTTCCATCAGGTGATGAGATTTCCTCGGCTACGGGGGCAATTGAGGAGATTTGTGGCAATCAAGTCATGTCGAAGCAATGCTTCGTAGCAGTCAACAGGAGCCGAGCTGCCAAAGGCTTCGTCCAAATGATAGAAGGACCGGAAGACCGAGGAGTCCTTGACGATGTGGACACTAGGGCCGAGGACAAAGCCGTCGAAGAATTGGTCGAAGTGTGAATTGATACAGAGAGTCCGGACAGGTTCTTCTTGCTCAGCTCAAGCCTACCGCACTAGAGAGGACCGAGATGGTTGAGTTTTGATGGCCAATATCGAAGTCTTCGTATGGTCGCCTTATGACATGCCCGGCCTCGATCCGAGTTTTATTTGCCATCACCTAAACGTCTTCCTCGGAGCCAAGCCGGTCATTCAGCGAACAAGGAGATCGGCGCTGCATCACGCCGAGGTAGTAGCGGAGGAAGTGCAGAACTTGTTTAAGGCACGAGCTATTCAGGAAGTACACTACCCTCGGTGGATTTCAAACACAGTCGTTGTACCAAAGAAGAATGAGAAGTGGCGAGTTTGTGTCGACTATAAGATCGTCAACCAAGCTTGCCCGAAAGACAGCTTTCCACTGCCCAAAATAGACCAGCTCGTGGACTTAACAGCTGGACATAACAGGCTCAGTTTCTTGGATGCCTACCGTGGTTATCATCAGATTGCCATGCATGGTCCCGACCGCGAGATCACCTCCTTCACTACACCGAGGGGACTCTTCTGCTAACGAGTCATGCCTTTTGGTTTGAAGAACGTCGGGGTAACTTTCCAAAGGATGGTGACCAAGATGTTCGCTCCTCTGCTAGGTCAGACAATGGAGGCTTATATTGATGATATGGTGGTTAAGAGCCGGCATCAAGCAGACCACTTGTCCGACTTGGCCGAGATGTGCACCATTCTCAAACAACACAAGCTACGCCTGAATGCGTCCAAGTGTGCCTTTGACATGGGATTCGGAAAATTCTTGGGCTTCCTAGTCACAAACCGAGGCATCAGGCAGACCCCACACAAATCCGAGCCGTACAAGAGTTAAAGCAGCCTAGCTCGGCTAAGGAAGTGCAGCATCTGGCCGGCATGGCCGCTGCGCTTAACCGATTCATAAGCCGGTCATCAGATCACTGCCGCCCGTTCTTTCAAGCTTTAAAATCCAAGTTCTCATGAACGCAGAGTGTGACCGGGCTTTGGCCGAGCTGAAGGAGTATCTGTCTTCAGCGCCACTATTGGTCACACCGCAACCCGACGAAGAACTTACCTTTATCTAGCCATTTCCCAACATGCAGTCAGTGCGGTGCTTGTCCGGTCAGAGGAATCAAACACCTCCCCATTTTCTACGTCAGCAAAACCCTGTTACCGACAGAGTCGAGATACTTGCCGCTGGAAAAACTTGCAATTGGCATTGATGATGGCCTCTAGGAAGTTGGCGCACTACTTCCATGCTCATACTATTATCGTTTTGACCGAATTCCCCCTCAAAGCCTTGTTCGAACGGGCGGACTTCTCCGGTCGAATCCTCAAGTGGGCGGTCGAATTGGGACAGTTTGACGTCAAGTTTCAGCCGCGCACTGCCATATAAGCCCAGACATTGGCCGACTTCGTGCTGAATTCTCACCTGGAACTCATCCGGTATGCTCGGTGGATATTGCCACGGCAGATGAGGGGGTGAATGCAGGCCAGACCGCAATAACACAGCTAGGCGATGACGGCGACGCGAAACTTGCGCGCCCCGCCGAAGATCCTTCGGTTAGTACAATACCACCGTCCGGCAATGCGATAACAGAGTTGGGT
Source organism: Camellia granthamiana (assembly GCA_036172215.1). Classification (NCBI taxonomy): domain Eukaryota; kingdom Viridiplantae; phylum Streptophyta; class Magnoliopsida; order Ericales; family Theaceae; genus Camellia; species Camellia granthamiana. The sequence continues at coordinate 42,175,928 of CM069912.1, forward strand.
ATCACTGACCAACCTGCTCCGTCCGGTACCACATCACCAAGGGGGGAAGAAGTGGAACCGCTCAGCACAGAGCCTGTAGCCAGCGTAAAACTGTGACCCGGCGATTCACCTACGGACTTGGGCATCACGGATCAACTTGCTGAGTCCAGCGCCGAATCACCGAGGGGGGCTAAAGTGGAACCGCTCAGCACAGAACTTGAAGCGAACAGCCGAACAACCGTGATCCCATCAACCTTCAAGCCTCTCAGGACCCCTCAGACTATTGGAAGCTCTTTGTTGGCGAAATGTGGAAACTTTTTGTTGATGGAGCCTCGAACCGTCACGGTGCCGGGCTAGGTATAGTTTTGATTTCGCCAGACGGGCTGACTATCGAACATTCTATCACCCTCGGATTCCCTGCCTCAAACAACAGAGGCTGAGTACGAAGCGCTTTTGGCCGGGCTCAAGAGTGCGCTTCAGATGCACGCATGCGAGCTAATGGTTTACAGCGATTCTCAGCTTGTGGTTAACCAAGTTTCTGGGGTTTACGAAGCAAAGGATGACAGAATGATGAAGTACCAGACTTTGGTCAGAGACCACATCATGCGATTCCAGGCAATAAGGGTCCAACAGATTGCCGAGAAGAAAACGGCCGAGCAGATGAATTGGCTGGCCTTGCCTCCATGGTCGATAGCACATCTTCCAACCCTCTCCTGATTGAATTCCTTCCGCGGCCCAGTATTGAGGAAACCGGGCAGACAGAAGTTCTCTGTGCCGAGCTAGGTCCCTCATGGATGGACCCTATTATCCTTTTTCTTAGAGACCGGACCCTTCCAGCCGAGAAGAATGAAGCACATAAAGTCCGGGTGAAGTCAGAGCGGTTTTGGCTCTCTCCGTCAGGCGCTTTATACAAGAAGTCTTTTACCGATCGTATCTAAAGTGTGTGCACCCGAGCAGCGTGGACGCCTTCCTGTACGAAATTCACGAAGGCATTTGTGGCAGTCACATAGGGGGCAAATCTTTGGCCTACCGGGCTATTTCGCAAGGCTCTGGTGGCCGTGCATGCAACCCGACGTGCAGAAGTATGTTCGCAAATGTGAGAAATACCAGAAGTTTGCCTACCAAATTCACCAACCGGCCAGAGAATTTCTTCCCCTCACCAGCCCTTGGCCCTTTGCAATATGGGGGCTCAATATAGTGGGGCCACTCCCCAACTGCACCAGGCAACCGAAAGTTCTCCGTCGCGGCCACAGACTACTTCACCAAATGGGTTGAAGCAGAGCCTTTGGCAACAATCAAGGAGAAAGACATCAAGCGGTTTGTCTGGCAGAATGTGGTAACGCGGTTTGGCGTCCCAAAAATTCTGATCTCTGATAACGACACCCAATTTGATGGTCGCCTATTCAGAGAATTTTGTGAAGACTTGAAGATTGAATTCTACAACTCTACTCCGGCTTACCCACAGTCTAATGGTCAAGCCGAAGCGTCAAACAAGAATATCCTTGATGGGTTGAAGAAGAGGCTTGAGAAAGCCAAGGGAAAATGGGCCGAGGAACTCCCCAACGTCCTTTGGGCATACCGAACAACCCCGCAGCGATCTACAGGGGAAACACCTTTTGCTTTGGCATATAGCATGGAGGCAGTCATACCTTTGGAAGTTAGAATGCCCACCCTCAGAAGTGAAAGTTTTGAGCTCGAGCTGAACGCTGAAGCCATTGCCCTGGAGTTGGATCTCGTGGAAGAACGCCGGGAAAAGGCCCTTATCCATGTGGCCGCCTATCAACAAGAGCTCTCAAGAAAATACAACAAAACGGTGCACCCCAGACCGTTCAAAGTAGGTGACTGGGTCTTGAGGAAGGTTATAGGCAATACCCTGGTGCCAGGTGAAGGCAAACTAGGGGCAAACTGGGAAGGACCCTACAAGATAACCAATCTGGCGGGGCAATGGGGCATACCACTTGGAGGACCTGGAGGGAAGAGGAATACCCCGGCCATGGAATGCGGCCAACCTTAAACTATACTATTTTTAGCTTCTGTTTTCTTTTTGTGCAAAGAAATTTTTTGCCTTACACTTCAGAATGTAATATTCTCTTTGTCAATATATAGAAGTGTCTCATCTTTGCCTTAGCATTTTAATTGTTGTTTTTGAATTATGAGGTTCCAACCGAGATGATTTACTCCGGTCAAACGAGTTGATGATTTGCTCAACTCTGATTTTCCAACTGAGATGATTTACTCCGGTCAAATGAGTTGATGATTTGCTCAACTCTGATTTTCTAACTGAGATGATTTACTCCGGTCAAACGAGTTGATAATTGCTTAACTCTGAGGTTCCAACTGAGATGTTTTACTCCGGTTGAATGAGTTGATGATTTGCTCAACTTTGAAATCCTCAACTGAGATGTTTTACTCCTGTTGAATGAATTGATGATTTGCTCAACTTTGAAATGCTCAACCGAGATGTTTTATTTCGGTTGAATGAGTCGATAATTTGATCAACTTTGAAATTCTCAACCGAGATGTTTTATTCCGGTTGAATGAGTTGATGATTTGCTCAACTTTTAGATCCTCAACCGAGATTTTTTATTCCGGTTGAATGAGTTGATGATTTGCTCAACTTTGAAATCCTCAACCGAGATGCTTTATTCCGGTTGAATAAGCTAACAAGATGATTAGTTTTGCCGGGATATTTTGTTCAGATGAAACTATGTGGCTTGAAGAACGTGCAAACACTTGGCAAAATTGAAATTTTTCATTAATAAGCAAAGTAGTTACAAGAGGAGGGGTTGATAGCCCGGTTACATTTGTGAACCAAAAAGGAAAAAAAAGACAGAAAACTACTCTAAGGGAGAAAGGTCAGTGAATTCGTCTCCAGTTGGCTCCAGGTTGATTGTTGTTGTCTGGTCTTGGACGCTGGGCTGCTGTGGATGGTTCTCTTCTTCAGCATTTTCCTCGGCTTCTTCTTCTCCCCCTTCCTCGGCCTCAGCCTGCAATGCACTGAAGACATCGTTGGTGTATGACACAAGGTAAGTCGGCAAGAAGGCAGCTGGAGGAGAGGCAAATACGTCGGTCCCAAGTCCTTGGCCGAGCTGTTCACAAGCAGTCTTCCAACCCGCCTTGAAGTAGATATCTTGGGTGGCATGAACCTGCTTTGTGTAGCTCTCCTCGGCCTCCTTGAAGCCGGCATTATTGGCGTCCTCCAGTTCTTTCTCCCTTGACTGTTTCAAGGCCTCCAGCTCGGCCTTTATTGTATCTTTTTCCTGGTCGGCGGCACCAAGCTGGCTGAGCAATTTGGTGTTGTCCGCATTCGCGATTTGCAGAGAAGACTTGGCCCGCCTGAGCTCGGTTTGGAGGCTGGCAACCTGGCTGGCAAAATCATTGGCCTTCTGCCGGAGACGGTGGATCCACTCCATGACCAAGTGTTGTTTCTGGATTGCCTGCAAAAAAGAAAAGTTTGATTAGAAAGGAAACCGAACCAACACTTGGAAAATTTTCAGCAAAGTGTGCAAAGTTCTTACCCTGGTCATAGACTTGACCGAGGACTTTATCAAACGTGTGTCTGGCACGTGGTCACTGCCGACCACGTCGCTCGGTAAAAGTAGTGCCTTGGAAAGGTCAAAGGCGAGCAGATGCTCCTTGTCGCCTTTGACGGAAGCTGTTGCTGGGATCTCCTTACCCCGATGCTTGAGCTGGGGCCTCCAGGCCGGTGTTGGGTCGACGGTGACAGCAGGCTACTCAGTGTTGAGCTCGGTTACCAGCTCGGTAGAAGGGTCTGCACGAGGCTTTTTCTCAGTCCGGCCTATGTCTCTACTGGCTTGCCCGGCGGCGGGAGAAGCCAATGCAACCACGGTCCCACTGGATTGTCCGGCAGTAAGAGAGCGGGTTGAGATGGTTGGGATCTCAGTTGAGGTGGCGGTGATCAGGTTCTTGATTCGGCTTCTTTTGGCTATTTCTTCTGCCTCGGTTAGACGAATGAATGGGACGTCTGGCAGCGTGGGATCTGGCGGCGGAGATGGAGTGCGGAGAAAGTCAGTGACTTTACTCCGACGCGGAGCTGAATACCGGTATGTTGGAGTGTATCCGAGGAGCTCGTCACAATCCCGGTTGCGGTAACGGAGCACGGTCCTGATTGCTGCTTCGTCGGGGTAGTGGTAGTTGGCTTGCAAGGCTTGGATTGCTGCAAAAGAAAGAAGAAAAGTGTCAAGTACAGAACAGTGAAGAAAGATAAATTGACCGAGCAGTTAGCACGGCTTATATGTCTCGCCGAAGTTCTTGCTTATAAACCAGCCCGGTACATCAGCCGTTTCATAATTGCCAGACACCCAGAAAAAGTCGTCGTCGTGTAAGTCCTTGTCTGGGGTGCCGGTTACTATTTTTTCTTTGCCTGGTCGAATTTTTAAGTAATAGGCGAAGCCGTCGCCCGTGTGCCCAAGGGTGTACTGACGGAGTATCTCGGCTAAACCTAAATTGGTTCATAGCCGTTTGTTCAACTCGTGGACCCCGTTGATTATTCGATAAGTGTTGGTTGATACTTGAGTGGGTGCTAGCCTGGTGCGGCACAAAAAATCGGTCATCAGTGGGTTAACCGGGAAGTGGAGGCCTCCTTCAATGATAGATAGCACGGTGAAGGGGCATTGGTCTAATCTGCCCTAAGGTGTTGTTTCAATTTCGCCGAGCTCTAGGTGGACGTCGGCTGGGATACCGTACTCTTCCCGAAACGTGGCCAGGGTAGCCGAAGTATCAACAAGGAAGCGGAAGCGCCTAATGTGTAGCCGGCTGGTTAGCTCAGCTGAGGTGGTTTGGCACAGACTGGTGTTTAGTGGCTACTCGGTCTTTGAGAGCCTCGGTAATTGGTCAGTGGTCCCCTTGGACTCTGCAGGAAAAGGATAGCAAATGTAAGTGGAAGCGCGGTCGCGCAAAATGAGCTTGACTTTAGCTCGGTCATAAAAAGTGCCAAACCACCTCGGTCGCAAACCAATGAGCTCAGTTGCTCAAGCAGACGAGTTGTTAGCCCAGTCGAGCGCCCAAGTCCTCCGTCTATCTCGATTTCTACTAAGGTTTTGGCAAACTTGTAGTTTGCTCGGTCTTAATGCTTTTTGGGATCAAAGGAAGACCTGGAGCCCGGACCGCCTCAGATCTTCAGTGTTCATCAGACAAAATGAAGAACAGCAAGGAGAACGAAGGGTTAGGGAAGGTTTTAGGGGCCTATACCCTAAAATCTATGGTTTATGCCCTAAAATGTGAAGTATAAAGCGAAAAAATAATCAAAAAAGGATTCGAAGGACTTACCAGTTGAGGGCAGGAGCTTGTTCTTCGATCACGAATGCAAGGGAGGGCATGAATGAAGCTCGCAAGAGGTGCAGGAGCTCTGGAACAATTGGGGGGCTGGAGAGTCAGTAAGGTTGGAATGAAGTGAGATAGGGCATGTTTATAGAGGTGAAAAAGCCGCCAAAAATTTGAATGCCAACGGACGCGATGGTTGGCTGCTCGAGGCCAATCAATACATGACACGTGTCCCTATTGACGGCGGCGTCAGTACTGAAGAGACAAGATGGCAAGTCGAGGCGTCAACCGAGCAAGTTTGGAAGCTAGTCGTATCAACTAGCCCGGTTCTCGTCTTGCAAACCGATGATCGATAAAGAGTTTACCCCGGTCAGAACAAATAATCTCAGTCACGTTTGCGCGGATGGGATTAAGGGGCAATTGAGAGGGAAATTTATGATTTGGATTGGGCCGTGATAATGGCCAGGCAGATTTGGGCCGAACACAGTTGGGCCATGGTAGCATGGGCCCATCCGGAAAGGTTTTGCTCGATTAAGGCAAGGCATGGTTGAACCGAGCTACTTGGCTTCAGGATGCAGAAACCGGTCGAGTGATGGTTCGGCCGAGATGTCCGCTGCCTCACTAGGTACCACGGTTCGTGGGTTAGCCCGGCAGGAAGGCCGACGGCTAACCAGCATAAACTGTCCCGAGCTCGGCTATGCCGGAATGCAACCGAGCTCGGTCGTCATTGAGTTTGGCGAGCGGAGTGCTCTGGCTTGCAACACAGCACGACCTTTGGCAGCCGAGATGCTGCAGCCCGGCTGCCGAGCTCCTAGTAGTGTGGGCTGGCAGTTTAGTTAGGTGATGTTCAGCAAGATTTGTGCTGACAGATGGGATAGCAGTACCACGTGTCGAGAGACTAATGAGAGTAAATTTGGGGCGCAGAAGGTATATAAGCGAGTCTGCGCCCCTCATGCAAAGGCAGATGAATATTTGGTAAGATAAACACTCAACACTCTCCTTTCTCTCTATCTATCCCCCGTGTGTGTGTTCTAACTTGATCGTCGGAGGGGTTTTCCGGCCACACACTGCCGGGTAGCTCATTGCCGTTGTGCTCGCAGGTCGATCGAACTGACAAGAGCTTGGAAGAAAGGAGTACGGGCTCGCCTGAATATTTGCTCCCCGTACAATACTCTCCCGTGTCACATTTCATAAGGTGTTTGATTCACTTTCTTTCGAAGTACTTTATTAAGTATACAGAAATATTGCTTCATCCCACAAGTTTTGAGGTAATTCAAAACTTATTAACATGGCATTTATCATTTCTTTTAAAGTCCTATTTTTCCTTTCAGCAATTCATCATTTCTTTTAAAGTCCTGTTTTTCTTTTCAGTAATTCCATTTTGCTGAAGTAAGTAAGGAGCGGTGGTTTGATGAATTATTCTATGTTCTTTACAAAATTCACCAAAAGGTGATTCATATTCACCACCTCTATCACTTCTTAATTTTCCTTTCTTTAGAGCCTTGTGCAGAACTTTCTCCAGAAAACTTTTGTTTCTTTGCTTTTGGAGCATATTCTACCACATTTGCCTTAGACTCCATTGGATGCTTACCAGTCCGCTTCTCAGAATTGCGATTGTTCTCCTCAATCCTCAAACGCACAATCAATTCTTCTAAAGACATTTCTTTGCGCTTATGTTTGAGGTAGTTCTTGAATTCCTTTCAGCCTTATGATAATTTCTCAATTAAAACAGCAACTTGAAAAGATTCACTAAGAGACATGCCTTCTGCATGAATGTCATGCAGAATGAGTTGGAAATCTTGAAGTTGGCTGATCACAGTCTTAGAATCAACCATCACAAAGTCCAGAAATATGCCTACTATGAATTTCTTCGAGCTAGCATCTTCTGTCTTGTCTTTTTTCTCCAAAGACCTCCAAAGTTCCTTTGTCGTCTTGATAGGACTGTAAACGTTGTATAATGTGTTGTCAAGTCCATTCAAGATGTAATTCCGGCAAATGAGATCAACATGTTTCCAAGCATCGATAGCAGCAACCACTTGCCGGCCGGTTTCATCCTCTTTCAGAGTAGGAGCATTCTCACAGAGAAAACGTGTCAGGTTGTGAGTAGTAAAATAGAACAGTATTTTCTGCTGCCATCTTTTAAAATCAGTTCCTAAGAACTTCTCTGGCTTTTCACTGTGATTGACTGGTATAATCACAACAGGAGGAAGGGTTGGCACAATTGCAGCCACCATACTAGTATTTGTTTGAGCATTAGTTTCGGAAGCCATGAATTCTAAATTATAAAATATATATATATATAATTAGAATTTTATACTACACAAAAAATTAAACAAAAATCACAAAATTTAATTCTGTAAAAATAAAAGAAACAAGAATTGAAACTTTTATTTCCAATTAATTTGAAAATAAAATATATATTTAACCAAATTAATTCCACACAGAAAAATATTTCTGTAACACTTCAAAAATTAAAATACTGAAAACAGAATTTTAATTAATGAAAATTTAGAAATTATTTTTGAAAACCAAAATTAATTTGTGACCAACTTCACAAATAAATATTCTGAATTGTTAATGACTACCAGTATATTATTACTAGTTATCAAAGAAAATGAACAGTATATTACTACTATTTGTTTTTCCAACCAGAATATTATTGCGTAAAACCACAGAATATAATTTCTATAAGAAGAAGAAAAGAAGAAAGGAAACAAATTAAAAATTCTATATAAACAGAATAATTCGAATCTATCTTAAGATTGTTGGAACAATCTTCTGTATAAAATAAATAAGTTGAAACCAAATCTAACAAATAAAATAAATTACTTATAGAATTTATTTACCGAACCGAATAAATATTTAAAAAATCAAGTCAAGTGTGTGACACTCTGTCCTTAAGACAGGTTCGCCTCGCTACAGTGCTTACGGATAAATGGCGTCTATCTCCCAAGATACAATGATCTTCTCAGATTGTAGGAGCACTCTAAACAATCTATACAGTGAACCAAACCTGTGTTCTATACTCTCAAATAATTCTCTTAAAAAAACTAGAATGAAGAATAATACAAAATAAGAGCAAAATCGGAAAGACAAAATGAAATTTCTGGATTTCTGGATGTCAAAAACTGTTGGAAATTATCTCTATTTATAGGCACTTTGTGGTAGTTTAAATAGATCCGAACAGGTCTCGTTTTAAAATGAACAGGTACACTTTTGAAATGAACAGATATAATTCAAAATTGAACAGATCTGCAGCAGTTTGAATCTGTATAACTGCTAGCAGTTTTAAACTGTTAAAAGCAGTTTGAATCTGTTGGAAATTTGAACCGAAAAGGCACTGTATGGATAGGAAAAATTGAATTCAAATTTGGCACAAAATTTGAAATTAATTCCATTCAGAAAAAATAATTTTTCCCGCAATAATTTATGGAAAAATTCAAATAAATTTTGTCCAAAAAATTAATATTAGAACTGACTCGACCCACAACCCATACCCGCGTCTGGCACGGCTCGGCTGGATGGACAACGGCAGCGCGCGTGTGGTGGTTTAGGCTAAGGCCCACTTTGCCCATAACTCCTCCCTTCTACAAACTTGGGGTGCCCCTTAGAACCCAACCCAAGTGTTGCCACTTAAAACTTATATACATACATAAATTCTCTTAAGTTTTCAATGTGGGACAAGCCTTATAAGGAAACCCACATTTTATTATTTAATTGTCCATTCCACAAACCTGAAAACGACATCAACTTCCCATTTACTCATAAATGGTTTTGACAAACCGTTTTCACTGTGTGACTTGCCATGCGACAAGAAACACGTCACCTCTTTGAATCCACCCTAAAAGACGTATGGGACCCACTCAAATTTGAGCTCAAAGTTCGCCCAAAATAAGCCTATAAACCTATAAATTGCAACAATTCCATGGGTAGGGATGATCATAGATTCACCTAACTCGCCTCACCCGGCCAATCTAACCTAATCCGATTGATTTTGAGCGGATGCGTATATTTTGATAGATAGATAGGAATGAAATATTTTAAAATTCACTGATACGGTTTCGAAGGCAGATCAACCATTTTACACCCGCATAAACTTAATCCGTCCGTAGATGAAGTTAAAAAAAAAAAAACTGTTAACAAGTAACAACATAGAATATAAATAATAAAATATATATTTTTATGAAAATGAAAAATAATACCTTAAAAATTTGCATGCGTGGTGTCATGGCATATTATAGACAAACAATACATATTTTTTTCAAGTTACTAGTTATTGAAGATTGTAGAAATAGTGAATTATAATTCGACAAAATGCCCAAAATTTGTAAAGTCCAAACCACCAAACCAATCACATCCATTCACCAATCTACACAGCCCACTCAATCCACGTCTACCAAACCAGTGGACGGATACAGATTGATTTTTTTTCAATCTGCCTAATTTTGGACGAATGGTGGATGGCATGTCACTTGACCCAACCTGATCTGCAATCACCTATACCTATGGGGATGTGGTATTGTAATCGAATCCCACGAGATTAGAAGTAAAATGACCATTTTACTTTCCACTTTACAAATACAAGAATATCATCTTCTACATAATAAGGGTTTTTATGCAATTTCATAGGTTTAATGCCAACCAACTAATATCATTATATAATGCACAAATAAACATAGTTTATCTTAGATCTCTAGTCTAATATTACTACATCAATAATTCCATCACTCAATTCTACTGTACTAATAATCTCTTTACTTAAATAAACATGACCTTAGTGTTGTCATTAGCATGACTTTTTTGTGATAATCAAATACTTGAAACATTTGATTAATCTTGAGACTAGGGGTGTGCACGGTGCGATTTGAGCAGTTTGAGAGTAAAATTACAAACCAAATAGCGGGTTAACGGATTGACAAATTGTGGTTTGGACGGTTTTTGATGGATTGAAGAATATTCTAACTAATTATCATACATTTGCATAATATATAGTACTAATTTGTATAATATTTTTTAGATATATAACACAAAGTAATTTTTCATATAATATATATAACCACTAATTTGTAATAAATTTCATATCTTAAATTTCTCTTACATTCATTTTTACATTGATTCATTGGAAGTTAAAAAATATATATGTATTAACTATAGCAGAGCGGAGCGGTTTGGTTGGCGGATTATAAATTTTAAAGTTTAAACCACGATTAGCGGTTAGAGCGGTGCGAATTGACACAGATCGGTGCGATTTTAGCGGATTTGGCAGTATTTTGCATTGCTCTACTTGAGACCCACACGAAGTAGTAGTTTCAAAAACTTATTACAAATTCATGAAAAACTTTAGGGACAATTACAAAAAAATAAAAAATAAAAAATCTAAGGTTTGAGTGTTCTAACAAAATAAATCTTAAATTTTCAATTTTTTCAATTAAAACCCTAATCTTTTGATTTGTTTTCAATTTAAACCTTTCACTTATTTTCGTTAAGTAAAACTAACAAAAAAAAAAAAAGAAGGTATTTTAGCTAATGAACTCAATGTATATATAGAATGTCTAAAATATCACTTTTCATTTAGTTTAATGACAAAAATATTTATTTTTTCATCAATTTTACTTAATAAAAATAATTAAATAGTTTAGATTAAAAATAAATAAAAAATTTAGGCTTTAGATTAACAAAATTAAAAACTCAAAATTTATTTTGTTATAAGGGTTAAACTTGAAGTTTTGTGTCTAATTTTTTCAAAAAATTATGTTTATAATTATCAATATTTATAAAATTAATATTTATTTCTAATTATTTTTCAAAACTATAACTGAAATTTCCTAAACAAAATATGCTAAAAGGCTTGGCTTGAGCGGCTTGAACAGAATGATAGATTTTTTATTGGCCTTTTGACATTTATTTAGATCAATAGTTGCAAGAGATTTTTCTCCTCACAACATTTCTCTGAAATTTAAAAGATAGGAATGTCATTTGGGCCCATCCTCCAGATACTCTCTTTCTCTCTCTCTCTAGACCAGCGTTAGTCCTACGCTACCCTATCCAATATTTTTTTATTCAATTAATCAAATTGGCAAGCACATTCTTGATAAAAATATACTAATAATATATAAATAAAATTTTTATAAAAAAATTGGGAAAATACCATTTCAGTGAAAATTTGAGAAAATATTTATATATTAATAATAAACTTTGCTATATTAAAAGTCCACAAAGTTTTTCATGGAATTGATATTTATTTTGTAACTTATCACTAATTTGTTATTATTCAAAAAATTCATACAGGATATGATATAGCTCAATGTAAATATTTTATTTTAACACAAAATAATTAAGAAGATGGATTTTATTTATAAAATGATATTGTCGTGTTATTTTTATAATATTTTTTGTATCAATTTTATGTATGAATATTATTTTTTAAAAATAAATTTATATAAGAAAGTGATCTTTCAATTTTAGACAAAATATTAACGAATGTTTTTTAGATATTATTTAATATTAATATGTGTATAAAATATTTTTAAAATAATAAAAATTAAAAATTAATAAAAAAAAGAATTATGCTCTTTACTTTTCTGACTTTTATGATGCTCCTGCAAGACCATCAATTTTGTTATGCTCGAATAATTGAATGACGAAAATTGCTTCGGACCCCCACTGGGGGTCGACCCCCAGTGAGGTGGCAGTCTGTGATTGGCCCAAAAAAAGTTGTTTTTTTTTTTTTTTTTTTTTTTTAACTTTCAGCCAGTGGGGGCGCGCCACGTCACTGTCACTGGGGGCGCGACCCCCACTGGGGTCTGTAGCGCTGTTGATTGAATGACTAAACGGTTTGGTGAGATAGTGCATTGAAAGTGAGATTATTATAATTGTAAAAATTGCAAATTTTATATTATTGCAAATTATATATATATATATTTATAATTAGATATGTATAAGACCATTTTGTACACATCATGTTATTTCTTCTTTTTTTTTTTTTTTTTGAACACAAAGAAAGGAGGTTCTGAGGGGGCATTACGACCTCCGTAGGCCCAGTCCCTGGGATAGTCGGTTACCAGCCTGATTTAACCCAACTCACAGGAAGGGACCTACCACCGAGATTTGTCTACAATTGCATATCTTATTTTTTAAAACATGATCATCATATAATTTAAATTATACCTTAATTATATATATTCACAACAACTTTAAATTAAACTTTTAATTAAAAAATAAATGCTGATAATTACTATTTATAAAATTTTAAATTAATTTGTTTGTCATGACAGCCAACATCAGAATTGACTCCATTTCTCGTCGCTGTATGATTTTTTATTTTTTGAAGTCCATTATGTATTTCATAATGATCTCCTTGAACTTGTGTTGTCACGACAATGAAAGCAAAGTTAAATGATTGTGTTTTATGTATTTGAGAGGTTTTCAAATTTTATTTTGAATTAAAATTATTACAATGTGATGGTTAATATATTTTTTAAAGTATTAGTTTTTTATATTAATTTTATTGAATTTATATTAAAAAAATACATGACATGACTAAGAGGGTAATTTGTATAAACAAATTGGGCCGAGCTCGGAAAGGACGACTATGTAGCGTGGGCCGAGCTAAAGGCGAGATCTAACTCGGCCTTGGGCTGAGCAGATAATAGAACAGTCATTAACCATTGACCGGCCTAATGAAAGCCCAGTTGTTTAGTGGCGATCAAAGCATGGGCCGAGCTATAATGGAAAATGGATTAGCGGAACGTGGAATGAGGTTCCGACCGAGTTGCTAGGAGGGCCGCGTTGAGATAACGTGGTGGCACAGTGTAAGTGTAGGACGGCAATGCGTGTTGCTCAGTGTTATTGGTGGCGGACAGAGTGAAATTGGCCCAGTCACCTGGATTGACCGAACCAAGAATTGAACCATCTCACTTGATATGCAGTGAGGAGAGTGTCAAGTGATAAGCACTATCCCTTAGGAATGTGATTCTTAAGAGGACTTTACAAAGAAGAGTTAAAGTCCTACTAAGATTGTGCCATGCAGAATCTATAAAAGCTCAAATCAAACCTACATCTCAGGTATTGCAATTCATATTCCCGAGTTCCATAGAGCTTTACCTCCTTTAGTCTGTTTGTTGACTTAGGCATCGGAGGGGTTTTCGGCATACACCTGTCGGCTAGCTTACGTTTGTGATTTCAAGTGTTACGACGACGTTCAGAAGGAGTGCAAGCTTGATCAACAGGATTATACGAGTGATTTTCGTGCTCGTACAATGACATTTTTTTTTATAACAATACAATAAAAATTTAAAACCACCATAGTGGTGGTCCAGTGGAGTTTCGCCATCCTTCCATACAAGAAATTTGGGTTCGACATTCGGAGGGGCGACTTTCTTTAGAAGATTGCGCTATACTTTTATATCAAAACCCTAAGATCCTTCTTGTAGAGTGGGCATAGAGCCCATTATTATCCTGGTGGGAGATCCCTTCCTTTGAGTTAAGTTAAATGTGGTTGTCAACCGGCTACATTGGGACCAGGGTTCACAAAAGCTATGATGCCCCTATGGAGTTTCTTTTTCTTTTTTTTTTTTGTTCAAAAAAAAAAATACAATAAAACCTGAAAGTCAATAATCAAACATTCATCGTTTAAAATTTGGCATGATAACTAGAACATTGGAAATTTGATTTCTATGTCCATCGTACGAAATTTTAGTAATAGCATAATATACAGCATATTGTTGGAATTGATCTAAGGATGAATTTTAGAATATGAAACACGATCAACTTGAATAATATAGCATAATATGTATAACTCATGTAAGTAAAAAATTTGTAAAATTTATTAGTTTATAAAACATTACTTTGTACTTATTTATTTAAGGCTTATGATTTGGGGGCTTTAATTTTTCTCTCTCGTATAATTGATGTAATTATAAAGCTAAAGGTTTTAGTTAAATAATGTATTAAAAATTTAATAAAACTACACCTTGCACAAAGCTCTAAAAGAGTAGTGCTACCAAGTCTAAAAGTGATTTGCATTGTGCATTTGTCTCCTCTATTAGAAACACTTGAAGGGGGGTATGCACATGTAGATTATAATTAATTAGAAGAAAATATGCTTTTAAAAAAAAAAAATTTGTTATGAAGTTACATAGTTCAATGAACCATGTTAGTACACCTTCATTTTTGTTACATTAATGAAATTTAGTATTATAAGCAAACTCATGTGTTATTTGGTCTGATGATTAACTAAGAGCATCTTCAATAGTTTGTTATTGGAGCTGTTATTGTTATAATTTGGTAGTTGGAAAAGAAAATTTTGCTCCAATGGTGCCATATGGCAGTTACCATATGTGCCAATTGAGGTAAAACCTCCCTCTCTCCTAGCAAAACAGAGAAATTTTTGCAAAACCATTTGGTTGTTCATTCCAAACACACCAATTTCTGTGTTTGGTTATGTCAAAATGGCATCTGATTATTGAAGTAAAATTACTATAATTCTACCATTTATTATCAAATTATAATAATAACAATACTATTATAGTATTTGCCATTGGAAATACTCTTAGTAATGTATATGTATAATAAATGGGTTAAATGTTTACAGGATTCTAAAAATAAAAAACATGGTGAACAAATCACAAAAATCATTAAACGTATTGTCCGATGCAATTAAGTCACATCATGCAAATACTCAAATAGGCTCATCGAATGGCGTTTGAAGCAACCTGGGGTTGGTGTTGTGCCTTATAGGCACAACATTGTATTGTGAGCCTATGAGGGCGTGTCTTAAATTTATTTTAATGATCTGAACCGTTTATAATATAGGGTGTCCTAAATTTATTTTAATGATCTGAACCGTTTATAATATAGGGTTCGTTGAGTAAATTATTTATAAAAAAATTAAAATTAATTAGACATCTATAACCCTTTTAATGATCTGAACCGTTTATAATATAGGGTTCGTTGAGTACATCATTTATGAAAAAATTAAAATTAATTAGACATCTATAACCCATAACAAGAAATGTTTATGTTTATGAAAAATAAATGGTTAAAATGATTTTGATAAATTCTTATGGTTATTGCTTAGTTTGATCATGGGATTATGCTTATCCAATTAACTTTATTTTTTATATGGAAGATATAATCAACAAATCCTATAATATGACGATTCGAATTATCAAAATATAATTGAAACAAATCTCACGGAGTGTGACAGGGTGCTGTCCAAATCCCATTTGAAGTAGTATCCACTTGAGTGTGTGTTTTATTTTGTTTAAAAAAATTAATGTATGATATTATAATGAAACTCAACCAATTATAAATGTAATAATACAATGCATAATTAATACAAATATACATGAAAAATGAATTAACACACTGATGGGGAGATTCAAATGCCAGAGCTTCTATTGAAATAAAGTTATGGTCAACAAGCTAACTCTAATCAATATTGTTCTTGAGTAATGTGAAACACTACTTAACCTTTGACAATTTCTCTCTCATTACAAATGGATTGTGGAGACTGTTAGGTTTTTATAATTGGTAATTTTGTTTGACAACTTCTTTCAGTTGTATTTTTATTCGTTCTTTTGTTTCTGTGTTTGGTTATGGCAAAATGACATCTGATTATTGGAGTACAATTACTATAATTCTACCATTGATTATCAAATTATAATAATAACAATGCTATTATAGTATTTGCCATTGGAAATACTCTTAGTAATGTATATATCTAATAAATGGGTTAAATGTTTACATGATTCTAAAAATAAAAAACATGGTGAACAAATCACAAAAATCATTAATCGTATTGTCCGATCACATCATGCAAATACTCAAATAGGCTTATCGAATGGCGTTTGAAGCAACCTGGGTTGGTGTTGTGCCTTATAGGCACAACATTGTATTGTGAGCCCGTGAGGACATGTCCTAAATTTATTTTAATGATCTGAACCGTTTATAATATAGGGTTCGTTGAGTAAATTATTTATAAAAAAATTAAAATTAATTAGACATCTATAACCCTTTTAATGATCTGAACCGTTTATAGTATAGGGTTCGTTGAGTAAATCATTTATGAACAAATTAAAATTAATTAGACATCTACAACCCATAACAGGACATGTTTATGTTTATGAAAAATAAATGGTCAAAATGATTTTGATAAATTCTTATGGTTATTGTTCAGTTTGATCATGGGATTATGCTTATCCAATTAACTTTATTTATTACATGGAAGATATAATAAAAAAATCTTATAATATGACGACTCGAATTATCAAAATATAATTGAAACAAATCTCACGGAGTGCGACAGCATGGGTGTTGTCCAAATCCCATTTAAAGTAGTATCCACTTGAGTGTATGTTTTATTTTGTTTAAAAAAAATTAATGTATGATATTATAATGAAACTCAACCAATTATAAATGTAATAATACAATGCATAATTAATACAAATATACATGAAAAATGAATTAACACACTGATAGGGAGATTCAAATGCCTGAGCTTCTATTGAAATAAAGTTATGGTCAACAAGCTAACCCTAATCAATATTGTCCTTGAGTAATGTGAAACACTGCTTAACCTTTGACAATTTCTCTCTCATTACAAATGGATTGGGGAGGCTGTTAGGTTTTTGTAATTGGTAATTTTGTTTGACAACTTCTTTCAGTTGTATTTTTATTCGTTCTTTTGTTTCAATGAAGCTGTGAGTATTTAGATACGAATCTAACCCGAATTGTGCTTGTGTAGATATTTCGTATATTGAGCATTCCTTATTTACCACTTCGCTAGCTATGTACGGGAAGCCAAAGTTGTTTGATCGCTTGAGCGGTCATTTGTGCGTTCGAGTGGTGAAATGGTACATCCAGTATCTATGCCTGCTAACTGAACTTCTGAGAAATTTGTTTCGCCGCTCAAGTGGTTGGCCTATATGTTTTGCACTGCCTTTACTCACACTGCTCGAGTAGTCAAGTGGTGGCTCAAGTAGTCAGTGCGACTTTATTTTTTATAAAGTGCATCGTTTGATTTTTTAGGGTTTAATCCATCCAAATTCTTAGAGAGAAGTAAAATACAATGTATTCTACATTGGAGGATGTTTTTATATAAGTTTCCTTGATGTATAAAAGGTAATCGTTTGATCAATTAACTACATAGTGTCAAATATCAAGGGCTATTTAGTTCTTTTATTCACATAAAGATAGTGGTATTCTTCGGTAGATTCCGGGAAACTTAATTCGGGTTTGGATTCGTTAGGTAATTGAGAGTGCTTATGTGTAATTCCTTTATATCTTCTTAATAGATTGTTTTGAGGCTTTGGCCTGTGATTTTTTATCACAATTAGAAGTGCTCCAGTTATGATTTTTTTCACATTAAATCATTATACCGATTTGTCGTTGATTGTTTGATTGGGATTGATGTTCACATGTTTTAAATTGAAATTCAAAGGGTAACTTATAACAAAAAATTGGGCCGAGCCATGATCCTTTGATTTCTGTTGTGGGCCGAACTAAAGGGCCGGAGTGTGGACGTCGAGTAGCTCGGTCCCTTTTCATCTGAGTACCAAACTGGGCAAAGGCGTTGACCAAGCTACCTAATACTAGGCCCAAGGGTTGGCCGAGGTATTTGGTAAGATAGAGAGTCGAACTAGGTGTAGCTCGATCGATGCTTCTTTTCCATTACTTAGTTGAGCACAGAGCCGGAATAACTTGGTTGACCGCAATGTCAGCCGAGGTAATGGGGTCAGCCGAGGTAAAAGGAGTGGCCATCTCACTTGGCTTGCAGTGATGAGGGTGTTCTAAGGGTAAACATTATCCTTGGGCATCAGACTCTTAGTAGGACTCTGCTAAGGAGAGTTAGAGTCCTACTAAGATTGTGCAAACCATCTCACTTGGTTGGTAGCGAGTAGGGTGTGTGATTCCTAGGAGGACTCTCGTAGGGAGAGTTGGAATCCTACTAGGATTGTGCCAAGCAGAATCTATAAAAACTCATGACCAGACCTTTGTAGAGGTATCCCAATTCTTACTCTAGAATACACAGAGCTTATTGTCTATTGTCTAGTTGCTGACTTAGACATCGGAGGGGTTTCCGGCACACACCCGCCGGTTAGCTCACGTTTGTGTTTTCAGGTAGCAAAGCAACATTGTTTGGAGGAGCGCAAACTTGATCAACAGGATCATACGAGAAGAATTATTTCGTGCTCGTACAATTGGCGCCGTCTGTGGGAATTACACATAGAACAAAACCTTTTGATCGAGTTTTCCTCTCTAGTTGAAATCAATGGCGCACAACGAAGATTTTCCGCAATCTGCTATAGATGGGCAAACCCCGAAAGGGGATGGGAGGCGCGAAGGTTTACCTTCTATCCCACCCATGGCGGAATTAGATCCCCAGCGAAGGAATTCGTGGAGAGAAGCGAGAGAAAGACGGGGCTCAAGTCCACACCGCTCTCAAAGCCCTGATAGACAGAGGCGGAAGATGGATCTTTAGGTTCTCGAAGATCGCGTAAGGGAGCAAGACAAAGTAATAAGAAGAATGGCGGCTGACATAGAGTCTATGAAGAGCCAGATAAAAGACAAAGGGGGTGGCAACAAAAGAGGGGCGCAAAGGCAACACACACTCTCACCACTCAGAAGATCATGACAGACAAGTCACACCATCACAAACTGAAAGTAGAAACCTCAGGTCGGGCGATACATAATCAAAGACTTCCAGGACATGCTACTCCAGGCCTAAGAGAATGAGGATTGAAAGGGCTCGAAGGAGAGAAAACACTCAGGCTCGCGACCCCCGCAGAGTCTCCGCACTACAACGATTGGCTCCTAGAACACATGGGAGTGTCGAGGTTGGAATTCCAAAGCTACGCCTTGCCTATGAACCAGTAGACAAAGCGTTAGCAAGGTTGCAGAGCTCATCGTTCATTCCGGCGATAGAGAACGCACCATTACCCTCCTGCTTCCACCACCCTAAATTCACCATTTATGAGGGAAAGTCGAACCCCTACATGCACTTGAACCACTTCCGCCAGGTTATGGCCATATATCAGCGAAACGAGGCTCTAATGTGTATCCTGTTTTCTTCCAGCCTTGGTGACCTGGGTTAAACGTGGTTTGAAAGGTTGCCAAAAGGTAGCATAGCTTCGTGGGCGCAACTAGCGGAGTCATTTGTGACCAGATACAGAACGAACATCAAGACACCAATGGAGATTGACCAGCTTCTTTCCATAGACATGGGCGAGGAAGAAACATTGAGGTCTTACAATAACCGGTATTAGGAGACTTTTAATCAGATTGGAGATTGTCCTACAAACCTAGCTATCGCACAGTACAAACGAGGTTTGCCGGCTGGCAATAGGTTGAGGGATTCAATGACAATGACGCCGCCCTTTACTATGGAAGCCCTAATGGAGAGAGTGCACCAACACATCCGGGTAGAGGAAGATGTGGCGTGCATCGAAGCAGAGTCCAGCGCAACAGGGATACCAGACAAAACGCTTTTTGGCCAGAGTTAACACGGTTGACAAGTAGGATTGACCGCACAAAAGTCTTTGCCCGACTGGGGGGCAATTGGGAAGGTTGGTAGGTTTGACCAACTCTCTCTAACAAGTCTTTACCCGACTGGAGGGCAATCAAGAAGCTTGGCATGATTGGCCAGCATTTAGCTCTTCTTTAGCCGAGATAAGGATCTGCGCTGAAGAAAGTTGGTAGGAATAACCAACATTGAGCTCTCTTCTAAACCGAGATAAGGATCTAGGCTGCAGGACGTTGGCAGGTTTGACCAACACTTTTTTCATTCCTAAGCCGAGATAAAGATCTAGCCTGCAGGATGTTGGCAGGTTTGACCAACGCTTTTTTCATTCCTAAGCCGAGATAAGGATCTAGGCTGTAGGACGTTGGCAAATTTGACCAGTACTTTTTTC
Source organism: Camellia granthamiana (assembly GCA_036172215.1). Taxonomy (NCBI): domain Eukaryota; kingdom Viridiplantae; phylum Streptophyta; class Magnoliopsida; order Ericales; family Theaceae; genus Camellia; species Camellia granthamiana. Next base: position 42,196,102 of record CM069912.1, read on the forward strand.
ATTTCTAAGCCAAGATAAGGATCTAGGCTGCAGGACGTTGGCAGGTATAACCAACATTTAGCTCTCTTCAGCCGAGATAAGGATCTAGGCTGAAGAAGGTTGGTAAGAATAACCAACATTTAGCTCTCCTAAGCCGAGATAAGGATCTAGGCTGTAGGAAGTTGGCAAGTATGACTAACAAAACTTTTGCACTCTTTGGCCGAGATGACAGTTACCTCGGCCAAAGTAGGTTGGCAGGTTTGACCAACAAAGTTTTTTGGATTCTTCAGCCAAGATAAGGATCACGGCTCAAGATGGTTGGCAGGTTTGACCAACAAAGTTTTTTGGATTCTTCAACCGAGATGTGTACCTCGGCTAAAGCAAGCTGGCAGGTTTGACCGACATATTTTTGAATGCTTGGACCGAGATGATTATCTCGGCCAAAGAAGGTTGGCAGGGTTAGTGTTAACCGAGTTAAGTTTGCTTGGCGAGACACAGAAAGAACGACTCGCCATACGATTGCGAACTCAAAGGACATAAATGTTGAAGGCAAAAAGGCGGGGCTGTTCAAATTTTTTGGAATGACATGTTGAGCAACTAACAAGGCTTGTTGGGGCCGAACGAGCTATAAAACCGAACAACTTTTTAGCTCGACAGAGTGGGGCGTTCTTAGCTCGGCTGGAGGAAAAACAATCCCAATCATGCTACGCAGATGGAATTAGGGGGCAATTGAGAGGGTAATTTATAACGAAAAATTGGGCCGAACCACGATCCTTTGATTTCTGTTGTGGGCCAAACTAAAGGGCCGGAGTGTGGACGTTGAGTAGCTCGGTCCCTTTTTATCTGAGTACCAAATTGGGCAAAGGCGTTAACCGAGCTACCTAATACTAAGCCCAAGGGTTGGCCGAGGTATTTGGTAAGATGGAGAGCTGAGCTAGGTATAGCTCGGTCGATGCTTCTTTTCCATTACTTAGTTGAGCACAGAGCCGGAATAACTTGGTTGACTGCAATGTCAGCCGAGGTAAAGGGGTCAGCCGAGGTAAAAGGGAGTGGCCATCTCACTTGGCTTGCAGTGATGAGGGTGATCTAAGGGTAAGCATTATCCTTGGGCATCAGACTCCTAGTAGGACTCTGCTAAGGAGAGTTAGAGTCCTATTGTGATTGTGCAAACCATCTCAATTGGTTGGTAGCGAATAGGGTGTATGATTCCTAGGAGGACTCTCATAGGGAGAGTTGGAATCCTACTAGGATTGTGCCAAGCATAATCTATAAAAGCTCATGACCAGACCTTTGTAGAGGTATCCCAATTCTTACTCTAGAATATACAGAGCTTATTATCTATTGTCTAGTTGCTGACTTAGGCATCGGAGGGGTTTCCGGCACACACCCGCCGGTTAGCTCATGTTTGTGTTTTCAGGTGACAAAGCGACGACGTTTGGAGGAGTACAAACTTGATCAATAGAATTATACGAGAAGATTATTTATGTACTCGTACAGAAATATAATCACGAATTAATATTTTGAGAATTTTAGATTTTTTAGAGACTCTCCAAAACTTTTACAAATTAGCTATATTTGGAAAATGATGGGAGACTCTTTAAAAAAATTATATGAATAAATAGATAAAATAAAGAATAAAATTGAAACACATAAATAAAAATGATTGAATAAAATAAAGAGTTTAGCTTTTTTATACTCTAACCAGTAAGAAATAAAAAGTTGCATTAGAGTTGCTCCGAAGAGGGATATGAGCAAATTTTGTAGGCCCATTATTATGTCGGCTGGTCTTGGGCCAGTCTGGCTCAACTGTGAAATTTGCATATACAATATATTTATGTGTATATATATAATAAAATATGTCTTACTAGTCTTGTTAAGGAAAATTTTATTATATTTGAACTCTTAGGCCATTTTTTATTTGACAGATTATGTTGGAAGAGATTATTAGTGAAAAAATTATTAATGTGGGGACTGTTAGTAAGGGAATTAAGTAAAAGTATATTTGTTTTGATAGTAGTGTGGAAGATAGTTAATGATGTGATTGTTAAATTATTTTCAAATAAAATAAATTAAAAAATTATTTCTATATTAAAAAAATTAAAATAAATATTAAAACAAAAGGCGCACTTGGAGTTGTTAAAAAAAAAAAAAAATTACTGTTCCGGTCAACCGACTGAACGTTCGAGCAGATGACCGAATAGACTCAATCCGCTCACTATTTTCTTAATCTCACACTTTTTTTAGCCGAGATAATCCTCCTCCTGAGGGAGATTAATAAGCCACTCAGATTATCACGTGTGTCTTTCAAATCATCACCAAATAAGCTATGGGTGGACCCACAGCTATGTTACCTTAATGTTGATTAGTACTAACTTAGCCAAGAATGAGTGGCTAGATCTGATGCACCAATACATTATTCTTATTATTATTACTAGTCCATAAGGATAACACTTTTTTAATAATGTTACAAGCACGCAAAAAAATAGAAGTGTGATTCATATTTATTTTAAGGTGGCATTTGATAAAATTAAAAATTAAAAAGACAAAAAATTAAGTAGTGAATTAAAATAAATTATTTGGCATGTATAAAATTAAAATTGAAATCTATTATATTCAATTTATACCTTTTAATTTTTATATAGTGATAGTGAGGTGGTGACGATAGTAACTATGGCTCTAATGGCAACGGCAGCAAAGGTAGAGGAATAATAGTTGTGGTGATGGTAGAGGGATAATGTATTAGAGATAAAAAGAGTGTGGCGGTGGTGGAATGATAGTGGCAATTATGATAATGGTAATAATGGTAGTGGAGATGAAGAGTTGCAGTAGTTGTAGTGGTGGTGGTAGAACGATGATGGTAATGATAGTAGCAACTGTAATAATATATCGGTGTTAAAATGATAGTGGTTTCTATGACAACAATAACAATGGTAATAGAGGTGATAATATAGAGGGGTAGTGGCTGGAGGTAATAGTTGTGGTGGTGATAATGGTGAAAATGATAGTGATAGCAATAGTAGTAGTGGTGATAAGGTTAAAACAATATATATCAACATTTATTTATGAGTATTTATAAATTTATTAAGCATCAAGTAAGTTTTATCACTAAAAATTTGCTTAATTTTTAATATATTTTTTAAAAATTACTTAAATTTTAAATGATACTAATTGTAGGTATCAAACGAATTTAATTAAATTTTACTTTTATTTTAATTTTAATGCTGAATTAAACTATCAATCAGTGATTGTGACTACACTTGCAAAATAAAGGTAAGCTACACATTAGTGTCTCTATATTATACACATTCTTACAATTTTTCTTGGATACATAGTTATTACCCCCTTTTTTGGCATGAAGGAAGGGTAATAAATACCCAGGGAAATGCTATTATGCATGGATTCTACCATAAGAAAATTTTGGCAATTTTTCTGTGTGTAAAAGTTATTAAGAGTTGGCCTACCCACTACATTTTAGATCAACTCATGTTGACTCCTTTAATATGTACATACATAGAGCCCATACCCACTCTATGCACAATTTAAAAGATTTTAGATGTGTGTGAATTAAATATAAATTTTTACAGCAGTGATTTAGACCCCCTCAAACTTCAACCCCCATCACTCCCACACATACCTGGCGGGTGGTGATTGGAGAAGGAGAAAAAAAAGAAAAAGAAAAAGAAAAAGTGACCAATCAAAAAAGAAAGGGGGTGGGGGAAAGGGGGTCCCAATCTTTATTCAAATTTTTATTTGTTAAAATAACAGAACTTATAACTTTAAATGGAATCAATATATTTTTTGAATATATAATAGATATTATTTTGAACCAATCACAATATGTGTATTGTTTATACCAAACAAATTCATTTTCACAAAGACATTGGTTTAGTTAAAAAATATCAAACTCCTAATAATTTGCAAACTCAGCACTCAAATTTGAGCCTTGAGACTCCCTTCTTGACCCCATTCCCTAATACCAATATATATATATCATTATGGAGCATTATCTAGACTTGTTTCAGAAATATTGAATAATGTCTAATGTTCTGATATCGAACACGTAGCCATGGAAAACATTGATTGAGGAACCCTGAAAAAGGGTTAATGATAAATGGGTCTGGGATTCACTTTTAAATTGAGTTTATAAATATAGTCACAAATCAGGTTTTATAAAAATTTGTACATCTACATAAATTTTGTTACCTCTATAAAATCAAATCCATTCATATATATTCTATATCTAATTATGTGATAGATTTCGTAACAGATTTGTTCTAACAAAATCAAAACAACATCTAACATTTGAATGAAATGCATTATTATTATTAACCAACTAGCTAGCTAGTTGAAGATCTCAAATTTTCACTAGACACATTCACTACAATCTAACAATAATAACGAAAAAGAAAAAGGAGGAAAAAGAAATTACTTTTTTATTGAATAATTGTAACGGCACATAATCATTAAATATGAGTTCTATTTTTTATTTTGTGATTTTGTGCATGTAAAACAACTGTTTTTCATATCGCGCTTTTTGACGACTTCTTATCTTCCATACCTTTTGACCCTTCCTCTGAAACCTCTGCCAATGGCTGGGGCTGCGGTGGCAGTGGTGGTGGCGGTGACAGAGTGGCACGACACTCATTTGGAGGGGGAGCAACAGCCAGATTGTCTGGCGGCGGAGCAGAGAGGTTGTCGGGGAGGACGAAGGAGTACAGGGAGGCCCTCCTTTGGTGGCGACTCACTTTCTGAGACATCTTACTGTTGTTTTGTTTCAGACAAAGAAAAGAGTGTGTGATAAAGAGCAAAGGTTGAGAGTGAGAATGGGCAATAAATAGATAGATTTGTTTTGGATTTTATGGTGGATGGGTTGACCTTATATATGTCTTTATTATTATTGTTATTATTAAATATGGCAAATTTACTGAGGTTTATCCGTTGCGCCGGGATGCTTGGGCAATAAATTTGGGGAGTGGGCAGCTCCTTAAATTACACCTACCAAAAATGATTTTCAAAAAATTTATATCGAAAAAATCTCATAAGAATAACATGATTGTGATATTATAAAAATTAGATTAACGACTGATCCATTAAATTTGTTTTGTTCAATTCGTCTGAATGAATCTCTTTTCATAAACAAATTCATTCAGACAAATTCAGGCTAAATAAATTCAGTGAATGTAACAGTGTTGTAAAAATCATAGTCATTTTAGTGAAAGTTCTAGTACATGATTCGGTTATATTTCAAAAGTGTTGTAATTAGTGAAAGAGATTGGATCCACAACTTTGTGTTGGAGATATAGTAAAGGACTTGGCATTTGGTGATTGTTTTTTCTTTTTTTATAACAAGGCATTTGGTGATTGTTGGGTCATGTATCTTGTACCACCTAATAATTTTTCTTTTTGTCGATCTTTTAATTTGAAATTAATTGATACACATTGGCCACATCAGTTACAAGCTAGCTTATTAGCTTATTGATTTATTTGAGTTATATCACCTCTCTATTTTTTGCATGTTTGTTCGTAATAAACAAAAAAAAAAACTTTTTTTTAGCATTTCCCAAAATAACTCTAATTAATTAATTATTATAATTTTCTTGTAGTTAATTAAATCAAATTTGAGGTGAACATTAATTGGGATGAACTCCCTTTTATACTTTCATCTTTCTATATTTATTCATACTCTTCTTATGGGTTTCAATTTAGTCTCACATTAATGATCCGAACCATCTATTTCGTAAATCCTACAATAAAGGTCATCTATGAAAAAAATTTATTTCATCGAACATTTATAAATACAGGAACAAATCACATTTTATTTTATAAAATAAATGACAAATTTTATTTATCTATTTTATAAAACAAAATGTAATTTACTTTCGTGTTTATAGTTGTCTACTAAAATTGTATTTTTTCATGAATAACTTTTACTAGGGCTCTATAAAGTATATAGTTTAGATTATGTGTATCTGGATAAAAAAAACTTATAAAAAAATATGAAGAGATAAAATATGTGATGGAGAACTTATCCCACATTAATGAGATTGGGAAATTGTGTTGGGAAGATGGTGATAATAGAACATTAATTAATAGTCTCATGCTATATACGTGGCGTGAAATAAAAATCCAGGATGATGTTCAATGTACAAGTGTGACAATATAATTTAATTTAATTTATTCATGAGATATACACCTTATTGTTAGGCAATCTAATAATAAAGAAAAATGCTTAGTGGTCCGAATTTGTGTGACTTAAATAGTTTTAATGTATCAAAACGGCGTCGTTTTATCTCCAAAAAGACGTCATTTTGATATATTCAAACCATTCGAGTCATAAATTTTTGAGTCACTTACCATTACTGAATAATAAATGTGGGGGTTTAAGCCTTCTTCTATTGGTTAATCCATTCGGCTCATTTCGGACCCCCTCATTTCATAGGCTTTATCTGATGAGTCTCAATTTGCTGCCTTTTATTTTTCTTCCAAATAAAGTTATTTTCCTTTCTTAAATATTAGAAAGTCAACGGAATGAGAAAAAATTATTATTAATACTGACAATAAGGTATAAGTCAAAGGGTGATTTTTTTTAGGCTATAAAAATAATTTTTAGTGGAATAAAAATGTGATTCTAGATCTTATGAATCCATTGTTTGAAACATATTGAAATAGAAAAGTAATTTCTTATTATCTATTTTAACAAGAATTGCATTCTTAAATTAAGTAAGAACCTAATTCACCTACTCTCCCATTGAAATCTTACATTCCTAGAGAAATATTAACCATTTAGGGGTAAAAAAATAACAATTGGTTCCACAATAATTCTAGTTTTATTTTTACTTTTTTCATTGAGAATTCTTAATGAAATCAAATGCTTTAATAACATTAATACAAAAAAATTATTTTTAGTAACTTCATTATTGTTAGTAATGACATTCTCAATCCCTTTCAAAATTCTTATCATTCAAATATAGCTTTAGATCTAAGTTAGAGTAAATTTTAATGAGTTACCAAAAAAAAATATTTATTAATAAGTCAATGGAATAGCAAGAGGGATTGAACCATAACCCATCCTATTATCATCTTATGACTTGTTTGATATAATTTTTCTCAATTTAAAAATTGATATTCAAATAGTACAAGTTAAATTGCTTATTTCTCAGCTTTTTTATAATTAATTTTTTTAAATTATTTAAATTATTTATGTCTCATAAATTATAAGTAAAAAGTGCATCAAATACTCTAATAAATTTTTTTAATATAAATAATAAAAACAGACTATTAAAGTAACCCAATAAGTTGCACTTAAACATCTCCCCCCATTCAGTTGCTAAACTTTTAGCTGTTGCTATATTTTAATAATAAATAGTGATAAATTGTTATAATTTAATAATGTTATTTTAAGGATGTCTTTGTTATATTTTCTTAATTTGATCACAACCAATGAATTGTAATTTTCTATCTTTAATCAAAATCACTCATTATTATCACTTTCTCTGTGTCATTAGCAAGCAATTTTACCTATAACTATTTTTTGTGTCAAATATAGCATAAAGAATAGCAACAATAAATTATAACAATAGTTTTACATTACCATTGAAAATCTTAATTTTGAGACTCTTGTTATTTTCTTAACAATAACAAGACTTTAGAGAAGTTCTAAAGCAGTCATATTATACCAGGAAAGTAATAATGACGATGTAAAGTAAGTTTAAGCCCAACCAAAACAACAATGGGCTCTTTTGGGAAAGGAAGAAAAACGCTGCGTTGCGTTTTTGAGCAAAATGTCAAGTTGCGTTTTTGCTCATTTGGGAAGTGCCAAAAAGTAGGTTGAAAAATTACGTAATTACCCTTAATGTTTATATTTTGTGGGTTTGGGTAAAATGTAATTTTTTTAAATTGGGTGAGGATATTTTAGTCATTTTAGTATGATGTGACACTATAAATAAATATTAATCCAAAAAAAAAACAATTTTTTACCAACTTCCCAAATTACTCCCAAAAAGCTTAGTTCAAAGCAAAAAAGCTACTTTTTACCATCTTCTCAAAATATCACAATATTAAGAACATAAAACTAGACACATTTTATAAGATTTGTTGGTGAAATCCTCCTGTCAAAAATTTTGTCATTAATTGATTTCTATGTTTGATTTTATATTTAATTTTTATGAATCGCAATAAAAAAACTGGTTAGATCTTGTCAAAATATTTGGACTGTGTTGCAAAGAACATAGGTAAGGGATTGGGGCCCCAAAATTATAGGCCCCCACTTTTTTTTGTTCAGTGCATATTGCAAAATTAAAAGATAGGAATGTTTAGGCCCGACCTGATCATATATGCATGTATTCATCTAGAGTGCTACTATTTGTTTGTACTTTTTTTTTATTTTGGACCTTTAATTTCTTTGGCCCCTACCTTCTAAAATTGCTCCTCACTTATATTTCTTTGTACCCCTACTATATTCCCAACTTTTTCCTTTTTCTTTGCACCCCCAACCTAGCCCACCACTCAAACCCCTCTCCACCACCTCCTTCGCACCTCCTCGCTACCTAAGTCGCATCTTTGGTGACTCCCGAAGTTTCCCTTTGCGACCACCAATCCTCTTTGCAATCTGTCCAGATTTATGACCAAACCACTACCATTTGTTCGGTGGAATATATCTAAACTCTTACCATTTGTTTGGTGGTCTACATTGCCCAAATTTGGTTCTACAGTCTATGATCGAACTACTATCATTTGTTCAGTGATATTTATCCAAATTAACATTGTTTGTTCGACACTAGTTTTCCAAACTAGGTACAACAATTTCAATTGTTCTTTATATGTATCCCTTTTGTTGTCAATCTTTGTATGTTCCAGTCTAAGGTCGTAGAGGATGGGCGATGTGATTGTGATGGTCGAGGTTGCGACAGTGGACATCACAACAGTAAGAATTGTTGGCAGGAAAAAATGAGGCAAGGGTTGTATTGGTGATAAGGTTGCCGAAAAATGAAAATGTATTACTGTGGAAAGAAAGGTTACTAGAGGAACAAAACGAGGGAGGTCGTCGAAGGGAGAGAACAAAGGAGGGGAGGTTGCAAATGAAAGGGTGCCATTGGAAGCTGTTGTTGGCCAAACTAAAGGTAGTTGTGGGAGTTCGCTGCGCTAGGCTAAGCTGGGCTGGGATTAGGGTTAGGGTTAGATTTTGGGAAGATAATGATAGGGACAAAATTAAAATTTGATGTTAAGACAAAATTGTAATAACAAAAATTAAAAAATGGAGGGGGTCAAAAGTAAAAAGGTAGGGACATTTAGCAATACTCTTTATCTATTGAAAATCATTATCTAAGTCTCAACTTGGAGAAAGAATATTGGAGCCTTACAGGTCGGTCTTATTGGTCAGACTTATTTACTTATATAAGTCATATTTTTTTTGTCACCTATTAATATTTTCAGAAAGTGTTGGTGCAAGATAAACATTTTAGAACATATTAGTGCATAAAAAGATGTAGAGAACTTATAAATATTTAAATCTAAGGGTATTATTTTATAGTGTAATAAGTATTCCACCTCAATTGGAGTCTCATTCCATTAATAATAAAACAGGTATATGTAGACGCGCCCGAACGTCCTAGAAAAATCCCGTTTTGTTCATTGGGCTCACTACAGTTCGGACTCAATGTCACGGTTCTGAATCTAATATCACAAAGTGCAATGCAAGATTGATGAATCACCAAAGAGTCCAAATCCGGCAAATCGTTTTTAAAAAAACTGATTTTTAGAAAGAAGTGCCAAACATGGACTGCTTTGCCAGATACAGAGCCGCCACCTAAATATTTTATTTTTGGGAAATTTAGGAAACCCTGACTCGTGCCTAAGGCCACGTGTCTGTCATCACCAAAGTTGCCTCGGTTCGGGAATTTGGGTACGAGAGGGGAAGGTCATACAATGAGCACCCCCGCTCGCCCAATCAAAGATCGGCCTCTACTAAACATGATAGCTTGTTTTTAAAAACACATGTGTTCTTATTCCGGTTATTAGCCTAGAATTATTATGTTATGCGCACGGCAAACAAGTATAGACTGGATCGCCTAAGTTGGAACAAAATATCTCATGTTTGTTTTTAAAAGCGGTTTGCTACTCGCAAGTAGGCTAAAATGCAGATTTTGTCACCCTCAAGTGGGCTTAGAAAACATGGTGATTTGCCACTCTCAAGTGGGCTTAAAATTTGCAATCAATGAATTGTTCCAATTCAAGTAACCCAGTCTTCACCCACAGGCATTCAGGCAGTTATATCACATAAGCAGTTAGCCTCATGGCAAGCATGTTATCATGGCAGTCACTCACACACATGCAAGGATGCTAAAGTATAAACACTTACCGAGTACTCCGAGCCAAAACAAAAGCTATGTTAGAAATCAATGCATGATCCTAGCTATGTCAAGAATGCCTAATGCAGCACATACAAAATGCAACTAAGATAGGCTCGGCTATTCTAAAATGTCATGTGAAATGCAATTTGATACATGTATTCGAACAGGAATTGAAATACAATGCAGTTAGTATGATGCGCCGAGCCCAGTGCATGCAAAACGAATGAATGATGCACGCATGCAAACATGAGTATGCTAATTGAAATATGCCCTAATCTAACCATCAAAAGCTGGTAAATAAAAGGGAGAAAGACGTGGGGTTGGAAAACATGCATCACACACACACACACACACTTATTACAACAGTTGTGCCCTCTCGACGGAGGGTCCGAATAAATAATACAGAACCAACTAATTAACCAAATATTCTAATTAAACTAGTTATAACAAAACAAAATGAATAACAAGCTACAGCTAATTATTACACAACACTAACTAGTTAACAAATCAACTAAATTAGCAATTAAATAAGCATGCAAACTATGTGAAATGGGCTACCTCAGCTCTGCCTTGGATGATGAAGGATGTATGCATGCTCGAATTGCCTTGCTCGGAAATCCATCGCGATGCCCCGACTTGCCTTTGTTTGCAATTGATCTCAGAACACTGCACAAAGCTCCAAAAGGCTGAAACTCCACCAAGGGAACCTATGGGAAGGCTGCCGACTAGATATTGGCCTTGGAGACCACCTGCCGACCACTTTTTGTGGTGAAAACCAGAAAAAGTGGTCGGCCAGCCACTTTATCTGGTCGACCGACCAGTTTCTGCCCCTGGTTTCTGGTTTTTTGGAACAGAAGGCAAGAGAGAGAGATGGCAAAATATTTGCAACACATGTGTGCACGACCACTCTCCCCATTATTGCATAAGCTCAAGGGAGTGTAGTCCTTGACCCTTGGGCCACCAATCACCCATCTCGATGCATGATGGCCGAGGAGTCGAATTGCACGACTTAATGTGAAATGAATGCACATACAAGCACCTAAAGCCAACAACTCCGTCATGGGTAGTCAAGAGTGTCGGCGACCGGGAATTGAGGTACGTTTCATCATTTCAAGCATGAAACGTCCCTCATTCCCCCTGTTTGGACTAACCGCTATTCCAAACACGGTGCAACAAACAAGGCATGCACCAATGCAACTCTAGCATGCAATCTTAATGCAATACAACTAAGTCATGCAAACATGCAAGGGATAACATGCAAACATGCAACTAGCATACACAATGCTATGAACTAACAATGGCATACTTAATGCACATGACACTTAGCATACACAATGCACGTAGAAACTAACATACACAACGAGATGAACAAGGCATGCACAATGCAATGATCAATCATGCGACAACATGGCATACTCAATGCTATGAACTATAATGGCATACTCAATGCAAAATGGACTTAAACCAAAATGGATGGGCCTTAGCCACACCCAAATCAGTGGCCATTAGATGATGGAAATAAGGCATCAAAACACATACGATCATGCACAATAAAACGGCCCCAGGTCTAAGGCACAAAACACAACTTTCCAAACGCATTGAAAGGATGAAATATGGAGTGCAATGACACATGTTTCAGCTCTGAAATGGCATACAAAATGACTTCGAATTATGCAAACAACTCATATAATGCATGTTGAATGGCTCAAGCATCGAAACTAGTGAAGTGTATTACACTATAGGCATGCAAGGCACTGCTCAAATGGCCAAACCAACTGCAAACAGACCCTATGCAGGCCCAAAACAGTAGCAAAATGAGTTGGGATGATGGCTTGAAAGGCACAAAAATGAAGCTCATGCAATGGCTCACAAAATAGGGTATAAAAGCACAACTCTCAAGGGCACTTAAAGAGTGGAAAACATGGAAGTATGACAGCCCTATATGCTCTGAAATATCATGCTCAATGATGCCAAAACATGAAAATACCTCAAATTAAGCATGCAAGGGACTTCAAAACTCGAAGCTAGTCAAGGCTATTACACTACAAGCATGCATGGAAAGCATCTTTCGACCAAGAGGCCTCAAAACAGAACTAAGGCAGCCCAAAATATAAACAAAACCAGGTTGGAGCAAGGCCAAAATATGCTAGAATAGAGGGCCAAAACATCATGCATTCTAAGCTAGTAAACATGATTTACACTACAAGCATATGAAGCATGTGAGAGGCTACCAAACCAGCCAAAAACAGAGTCATGGCATGCCAAATGATGACCAAAAACCCACTGAAATATGACCAATACATGCAAGAATGACATGCTACTTTGATAAGCTACAAAAGGAATTACTCTACACATGCAATAGGCAAACCCAAGGTGACCAAACCAGCCATAGACAAAGTCAAGGCAGGCCCTAAAAGTCACCAAAAAGTACCTGAACTGAGCCTTGAAAGTATGAAAACATATGCTCCTTTGATAGGCCAAAAAAAAGCAAGCAAACAAGACCAAAAGAGAGAGGGTCACCCCTCTCTGATTTAGGGCCTCAAAACCACATGCCAACCACTGAAAATCCACTGGATTTCAGTGGCTAAAAGGCCATGCAAGGATTAACTCAAAGGCCTTATGGCATGGCACAAAATAAGGCCAAATAGGGCATGCAAGAGGGAAGATGACCCTCAGCACCAAAAGAGCCTTAAACAAACATGAAAAACACTTAAATATAGAGCTTTTTTTAGTTGACAACAAAGCTCAAATAAGCCTGCAAGTATGGCTAAGAGAGTGATCAAGACAAAGCTTAAAAAGAGAGAAAAGAGATTACCCTTGAAGCTCAGCAAAACCAGCAAGTTCCTCAGCCAAAAACCACCCTTTTAACCTCCAAAAAAACCTCTAGGAACCTCAGTTCAATGGTGAGGGTGTATGGCTAAGAGTTGGGGTGTTAAAGGTTAAGAACAATACACACTTTTGGCTTAAAATATAGAGATATAGAGAGAGATATGTGTTTGTGTCTTAGGAAATTTTCTCAACCTCTAGAATGGAGAGGGAGAGCCTCTCTTATAGAGGAACAAAGTTAAAGCTTCCTCAAGAAGCTAAAACTTGGATGTAATCCCTCCATACACATGTATGGAGGATACAGTCTGTACCCTCCAGCTGGCATAGCTGGCATCCATTCAATCTGACAAAACAGAGGGAAAGCTGCCGACCAGAAAAGGTGGTTGGCCTGCTACTTTTAGTGGTCGGCCCGACCACCCAAAGTGGTCTCCCAGGTAAAAAAGTGGTCGGCAGGGGGAATTGGTGGTCTCCACACTGAAAGCAAGCCAATGGTGGGGTGGAAAACCAGAAAATGTGGCCCAAAGACCAAGAAAACTAGTTTCCCGACCAGAAAATCGGCTGGCGGGGAGAAAAGTGGTTTCCAAGAATAAAAGCTGGTCTCCCACCCTTGTACCACTTCCCAAACATGGAAAGTAAGGTTTGTACCCCAGACAAACCAAAACGGATGCAAGACGAGGGTTCGGGAGGCAAGACGCGCAGCCGGGAGCTTCGAAAACCAGCTGATGAGCATCAAAAGTGGCGTACGACCATAAAAGTGGTCTCTCGGACCATAATGTCCCTCTAGACAGAGGAAACAAGGTGTGTTCCAAAAAAAAACGTGCCAAACGGAGAATGTTAAGCGGTCCCGAGCCGAAGCGCACGGCCGACGACTCCGAAAACCGGAAACTAGTCTCCAAATGGGAAGCAGTGGCCAACGACTACAAAAAGTAGCCTACGACCACTGAGAGATGGTCTACAAGACCTCTCCCTCCCTTCGGGAAGAGAAAACAAAACTTGGTCCGCGAACCGAGTCAAAATACAAAGGGTCCCGAGGTCCGGAGGCGAGGCTCTCAGCCAAGAACTCCGAAACCTCAAAACGAGCATAACATGCATAATCATCAAGCGCTCAATCGATGACGTCTGAGTCTTAAGGTCGATCAAAAATGAGGTGTCTACACTATAGAAATACATTTCAATTTTTTCTTTCGATGACTTCTGATAGGGTAATTTATGCTTAAATTGGGCCGAGGTAAGGAAGCCCGTGGGAATGGGCTGAGATAGATATAGTCCTTGGGCCGAGCCACGGACCAAAGTAATTATCTCGATAGCCTTGGTTGTGTTAGTTCTGTCAAAGCTGGGCTATCAATATGTCTCGTCTAGCGGTCGCGACTGAGGTACCTGTTTGAATTGAACCGAGCTAAAGGATAGCTCGGTAGAGGCAACTCCAAAGACTAGGTTGGCTGAATTGGCTTATTTAGCACCAAGCTGTGTGAGTGTGGTTATATTTTGTGACAACCGAAGTAAGAGTTACAATTATCTCACTTGATAAGCAGTGAGTAAGGAGTTATCAGGATAAGCTTTATCCTTGGGAGTGTGATTCCTAAGAGGACTTTACTAGGAAGAATTGAAGTCCTACTAGGATTGTACCAGGTAGAATCTATAAAATCTCATGATAGGACCTACGTACAAGTATCACAATTTCTACCCTAAAAAAACACAGAGCTTTTTGTCTATTGTCTATTTGCTGACTTAGGCATCGGAGAGGTATCCAGCACACATTTGCTGGCTAGCTCACGTTTGTGTTTTTAGGAAGTAAAGCGATGACGTTTGGAGGAGTGCAAACTTGATCAACAAGATTATACGAGAAGATTATTTCGTGCTCATACAATTGGTGTCGTATGTGGGAAAGATAAAGAACAAGACCTTTTGATCAAGTTTTTCTCATTAGTTAAAATCAATGGCGCACAATAAAGATTTGTCGCAATCTGTTATTGATGGGCAAACCTCGGAGGGGGGCGGGAGGCGCGAAGGTTTACCTTCTATCCTACCCATGGCAAAATTAGAACCCCAGCGACGGAACTCCCGGAGGGATACACGGGATAGATGGGGCACCAGTCTTCGTCGCTCTCAAAGTTTTGAAAGGCAAAGGCAGAGGTTAGATCCTCAGGTTCTGGAGGATCGCGTGAAGGAGCAAGACAAATTAATAAGGAGGATGGTGGCAGACGTGGAGACAATGAAGTGCCAGATAAAGCATAAATGGGTGGCGACGGAAGAGGGGCACAAAGGCAACACGCTCTCTTACCACTCGGAAGATCGTGACAGACAAGTCACACCATCACAAGCAGAAAGTAGGAGCCTCAGAACAGACGACACTCAATCAAGGACTTCCAGGACTCGTTACTCCAGGTCTGAGAGAACGAGGACTGAAAGGTCGTATACGGAAGGAAGCAGCTATCAGCCCTCGCACACACACCAAACAACATCTAGGCACACAGAGTTGCCTAGATCAGCAAACCTGCGAACAGTGCTAGAAGAAAGGGCCCGATAGAAGGAGGACACCAGGGCTCGCGACCCTCGTAGGGTTTCAGCCCTACAGCGATTAGCCCCTAGGATACATGGGAGTGTCGAGGTAGGGATGCCAATGTTGCACCTTGCATACGAACCAGTAGATAAGGTGTTAGCAAGGTTACAGAGCTCGCCGTTCGTTCCAGCAATTGAGAACACACCACTACTCTCAGGCTTCCACCAGTCCAAATTCACCACTTATGAGGGGAAGTCAGACCCCTACATGCACTTAAGCTACTTTTGCCCAGTTTATGGCACTATACCGACGAAACGAGGCTCTAATGTGTATCAAGTTTTCTTCCAGCCTTGGCGACCTGGGTTTAACATGGCTCGAAAGGCTGCCAGAAGGCAGTATCGCCTTATAGGTGCAGTTAGCAGAAGCGTTTGTGACTAGATTTAGAATGAATACCAAGACACCAGTGGAGATTGGACCAGCTACTCTCCATTGACATGGGCAAGGAGGAAACATTGAGGTCTTACAACAGTCGATATTGGGAGACTTTCAACTAGATTGGGGATTGCCCTCAAACCTCGCTATTGCACAGTACAAACGAGATTTACCAGTCAGTAACAAGTTGAGGGATTCAATGACGATGATACCACTCCTCACGATGAATGCCCTAATGGAAGAGTGCATCAACATATCCGGATAAAAGAAGATAGCCCCCGCGCTAAAGCAAAATCTGGCATAATAGCGATGCCAGATAAAAAGACTGCAGCATTAGTCAACACGGTAGAACAGCCAAGCAAGAATGGGCGAGGCAGACGAGCCAACAGAGAGGACCCCTAAACAAGGAAATTAAGAGTCCGTACTGCCATTACCACAGTATTCAACAAACCTATCTGCCGGATTCTTAGCGAGATACGTGATGAACCCTTCATTCGGCGGCTAGCCAAGTTGGGAGAAGGACAAAAAGGTTACGATGAGAGGTACCGTTGCACCTTCCATGATGAAAAGGGACACCGAACTGAAAATTGCACACCATTGAGGCAACATCTGGAGGAGTTAGTAGCCGCTGGTCACCTGGACCAGTATATAGAAGGGGGAGCACAACCAGCCCCCCAAGACCACAGCAGGCCGAGCGGGATACCGGTCGACGGCCCACCCCAGGGCATAATCAACGTTATACATGGGATCGTCGAACCTGAGCGGGTATGTGAGCTTAGAGGGATGATCAAAAAGGCTGAACACTTAAATGAGGTACTAAGTGCGCAACCCACCGTCAAAAGGGGAAAAACGGAGGCAACAAACGTCATATCCTTCTTAAATAGGGATCTAACAAGGCTACATTTCCCTCACAATGACACAATGGTGGTCACTTTGCGCGTCAAGAATTTCGACATCAAACGGATTCTGATTGACCAAGGAAGCTCATGCGAGATAATGTACTACGAGACCTTCAAGCAACTAAAACTAGAGGACAAAGACTTGGCGCTTGCAACATCTCCCCTCGTCGGTTTCAACTCAATGCTAGAATGGCCAGTGGGTAAGATAATTCTACCAGTCAAGGCAAGAACAATGACAAAACAGGTGGAGTTTTGGGTATTGAAGGTCCCTTCCACTTACAACATAATCTTGGAAAGAGCATGGTTCTACGCCATGCGATCGGTGGCATCAACCTACCATTAGGCATTACGGTTCCCCAATGAAACCGGAGTGATTGAAGAAGTCTTAGGAGATAAATCATGTCAAAACAGTGTTTCGTCACGGTAAACGGTAGTCGTGCTGTAAAAGGGTTTGTACAGATGGTGGAGGAGCCACAAAGTAACGAACTGTTTGCAGATGTCGGCAAAGCAACAGAACAGAAGGCAGTAGAAGACTTGGTTGAGGTAAGGATAGATGAAAAGAACCCAGAAAAGTTCTTTTTGCTCGGCTCGTCTTTGTCCAGCACTAAGAGAGTAGAGGTCATGAAATTTTTAACCTTTAACATCGAAGTGTTTTCCCGGACACCGTACGACATGCCTGGCATTGACTCTAATTTCATATGCCATCAACTTAATGTCTATCCAACTGCCAGACCAATCATACAGCGCACTCGCCGATCGGTACTCCACCACGCGGAGATAGTGGCGGAGGAAGTGGGAAACTTGCTGGAGGCAGGAGCCATCAGAGAAGTACACTATCCCAGGCGGATCTCAAACAATGTAGTAGTGCCAAAAAAGAATGGCAAATGACGCATTTACATGGACTACAAAATAGTTAACAAAGCATGCCCAAAAGACAGTTTTTCCCCTACCACAGATAGACCAACTGATGGACCTGACAGCAGAGCACAACCGACTTAGCTTCCTTGATGCATATCGGGGCTACCATCAAATCGCTATATACGAACCGGACCAGGAGATTACGTCATTTACAACACCTAAAGGGACTATACTGTTACAAGGTCATGCCCTTTGGCCTAAAAAACGCAGAGGCTACATTCCAACAGATGGTCACCTTTGAACCATTGTTAGGCAGAACAATGGAGGCTTATATAGATGACATGGTGATCAAAAGCAGAGATGAGAAGGGACCATCTCAGGGACCTAGATGAAATATTTTAAATTTTGAAGTCCCACAAGTTGCATCTAAACGCATCTAAATGCACATTCGACATAAGGTCAGGCAAATTCCTAGGCTTTCTAGTGACTAATCGGGGTATAAAAGCTGATCCCTCTCAGATCAAAGCCATCCAAGATCTTGAAAGGCCCAACACAGTCAAAGAAGTACAGCATCTCACTGGCCTAGCAGCCGCACTCAACAGGTTCATAAGTCGGTCGTCAGACAGGTGTCGACCATTCTTCCAGGCACTAAAAGCCAAATTTGAGTGAGATGATGAGTGTGACCATGCCCTAGAAAGCTTGAAAGACTACATGACTTCTCCTCTATTGTTAGTAACCCAGTACTAGGAGAAGAGCTCTTTTTGTACTTAGCAGTTTCACAACATGCAGTCAACGCAGTGTTGGTCAAAGCGGAGGGAATCCAACACCTGCCTATCTTTTATGTTAGCAAGACCTTGCTGGGCGCTGAAATAAGGTACATACCGTTGGAAAAGCTGGCCTTAGCTTTGATGATGGCCTCAAGAAAGTTGTCACACTATTTTCATGCCCACACCGTGATTATCCTAACGGCCTTCCCCCTAAAGGTCTTGTTTGAGAGGGCGAATTTTTCTGGACGAATCTTAAAATGGGCAGTGGAGTTGGGCAGTTCGATATCAAGTTTCAACCAAGAACAGCAATGAAAGCCCAAACTTTGGCAGACTTTATAGCCAAGTTCATGCCAGGAAGTCACCATGTCTGCCCGATTGATTTGACTGCGGCAACCGAAAGAAGGGGGGACAATGTTGCGTGAACTGCGCAGCCCCCAAAGCAGGACACCCAGCTGCACAGCAAGCCATACAGGTTTGAGGACAGGGAAGAAGGAATAGACCATGATATTCCCAGCAGGGATTCACCAAAAAGTAAAGACTTAAGGCAACAAGACAGTGAAGATCAAACCCCGACAGCGGATATCGACCTGGAAAAAAACATCGACAACACCCCTGATCCCAAGACATCATCCGATCCCTCTATTTGCTGGAAGCTATTCATTGGAGAGATATGGAAACTCTTCGTGGATGGAGCATCCAACAGGCATGGTGCAGGACTTGGTATAGTCCTCATCTCACCGGATGGCCTAACAATTGAACAAGCAGTCAACCTTGGCTTCCAAGCATCCAATAACAAGGAAGAATATGAAGCACTATTAGCAGGTCTAAAAGCAACACTCCACATGAAGGCCACCGAGCTAATAGTGTACAGTGATTCCCAACTGGTAATTAACCAGATTTCAAGCGACTACGAGGCAAAAGATGATAGAATGGTTAAGTACCAAGAGTTGGTCAGAAAGGAGGTCATGAAGTTCGAAGTAGTCCGAATAGAACAAATCGGCCGAGAGAAAAATATTAAAGTAGACGAGCTAGTCGGTTTTGCATCAATGGTAAATACATCTATCTCACATCCATTACTGATCGACTTCCTACCCAGACCAAGCATTGAAGAACCCGAAGCAGCTAAGGCATGTTGTGCTGAACTGGGCCCTTCCTGGATGGACCCCATCATAGTATTTTTAAAAGAAGGCATCTTGCCTGAAGAAAAGAAAGAAGCCAACAAAATTAGAGCGAAATTATAGCGAAATCATAGCGATTTTGGCTCTCTCCATTACTAGCATTATATAAAAAATCCTTCACAGGACCTTACTTGAAATGTGTCCATCCTAGTAAGGTCGATGCATTTTTGTTCGAAATACATGAAGGCGTCTGCGGAAGCCACCAAGAAAGAAGATCATTGGCCTACAAGACAATTTGACAAGGATATTGGTAGCCATACATGCAAGCATATTCGGAGAAATATGTCAAGAAGTGCGAGAAATGTCAGAAGTTTGCACACTAAATACATTAACCAGCCAGAGAGCTTCTACCACTGACTAGCCCGTGGCCCTTTGCATTGTAGGGCCTGAACATAGTGGGACCACTTCCAACTGCACCTGACAACAGAAAATTCTTTTTCGTAACAACAGACTATTTCACAAAGTGGGTGTAGGCTGAAGCACTCACATCTATAAAAGAAAAAGACGTTAAGAAGTTCATCTGGCAGAACATCATCACTCGATTCGGCATACCCAAGGCTCTAATATCTGACAATGGCACTCAGTTCAATGGCAAAATCTTCAGGGGCTTTTGCGAAGAGTACAAGATAGAATTCTACAACTCTACACCAGCATACCCCCAAGCGAATGGCCAGACGGAAACTTCCAACAAAGTCGTCTTAGACAGTTTAAAGAAGAGGTTGGAGAGAGCAAAAGGCAAGTGGACTGAGGAGCTTCCTCATGTTTTATGGATTTACCGTACCACACCTCAGCGGTCAACTGGAGAAACGCCTTTTTCCTTGGCCTACAGCATGGAGGCAGTAATCCTACTAGAAGTAGGCCTCCCCACTATTAGAAGTGAAAATTTTGACCCAAACTTGAATGAAGAAGCCATAACCTTGGAACTCGACCTTGCGGAAGAAAGAAGGGAAAGAGCACTAGTTCACATTGCCTCATACCAGCAAGAATTATCCAGAAAATATAACAAAACAGTGCATCCGAGGCAATTCAAGATTGGAGATTGGGTATTGCACAAAGTAATGGGCAACACTTTGGTACCTAGAGATGGTAAGTTAGGACCTAACTTGGAAAGACTATACAAAGTGATCGGTTTAGCAGGAAAATGGGCATATCACTTAGAAGATGTAGACAACAAACCTATTCCCAGGCCATGGAACACTATCAATCTCAAACTATTTTATTTTTAGCTTTTCCTTAAAAACACTTGTAATTTTTCTTTCTTTAAATAAAACAAAGTAGTTTTCTCCAGCACAAATTCTTTCTACTGTATAAGTTGTTCATAGTTATTGCCAACTAGGGGCAATGAACAAGTTTGGCAAGTTTGACCAAATATCTTTGTTCTTCAGCCAAGATAACGATCTAGGCTGAAGAAGGTTGGCAGGTTTGACCAGCACTTTTTTCTTTCAGCCGAGATGAGGATCTAGGCTGAAGGAAGGTTGGCAAGTTTACCCAACACTCTTTTGTTCTTCAACCGAGATAAGGATCTACGCTGAAGAAGGTTGGCAGGTTTGACCAACACTCTTTTGTTCTTCAGCCGAGATAAGGATCAAGGCTGAAAAAGGTTGGTAGGTTTAACCAGCACTTTTTTCTTTCAGTCGAGATAAGGATCTAGGCTAAAAGAAGTTTGGCAAACACTCTTTTCTTCTTCAGCCGAGATAAGGATCTAGGCTGAAGAAGGTTGGCAGGTTTGACCAATACTCTTTTGTTCTTCAGCCGAGATAAGGATCTAGGCTGAAAAAGGTTGATAGGTTTGACCAATACTTTTTCTTTCTTCAGCCAAGATAAAGATCTAGGCTGAAAGGAAGTTTTGAAAGGTTTCAGCCGAGATAAGGATCTAGGCTGAAAGTTGACAAGTCTGACCAACACTTGCCTAAAATACCTAAAGTTGCTGTCTGGCCGAGATAAGTATCTCAGCCAAACAAGGTGGGCAGGATAAGGGAAAGCCGAGCTAAGTTAGGCCGGTTAGGCTTATAAAAAGTTGGTACAATTAAAGGAAAAAATGTATCAACCGAACAAAAAAATGAGCAAAATAGAGATTTCATTAATTTTGAAACATTTAGTACAAGAGAACCGGTTACAAATTCGTTGATAAAATAAATCAAAATAATAATAAAAAAACAAAATCAGGCAAAAAGATCGTCTAAATCAGCATCCAGATCAACCAGAGCTTCGTCACTCAGTAGGCCGGTTTCAGCGGGTTCTTCCTGGGGTAGGTCGATCACTGGCGCCCCCTCAACCGTACTTGGCACCGGTGGCTCCACCCGAGCTGTTTGAATAGTCTGGAGACCGTGATCATTGATAGCAGGTGGGGCATTGTTTGGCTCTGGGGATTCTTCCTCCTCCTTCTCTTGGAGAAGCTTTTGTTGAATGGCGTTAGCATAGTCCGCCATGTAACTTGGAATGAAGTGAGGGGGAGGGTTCTGGAAGATCTCGGTTTCTTGCCCTTGACCGAGCTTCGTAACAGCTGCCTTCCGTCCGCATTTGAAAAAGATGTCTTTCGCAGTTTCACACTGCAAGACATAGGTGGCCTCCCCTTCTTTGTAGCCACGATCTTCAACGTCCTCCATTTTCTTTTTTAGCTCGACGAGCTCAGCATCTTTCTTCTTTTCGAGCTTGGCCAATTCGCGCAAGTAGCGATCTTTTCTTTCGGCCAGCGTCTTTTGCTTGTCGGCTTCCGTTGCGTTGACCAGATCAGTAAGCCGTGTGTTTTTGGATTGAAGCTCGGCCATTCTTTGCTTGGCCTCATTTAGCTCAGCCGACTTAGCGCTGACGTCTACCACGGCTGGCTGCGTTGTCTTGCGAATCTCCAGCACGCGCTTGTGGACAACATGGTTTTTCTGTAAGGCCTACAGAAAGGAGAGGTAATGATTATGTTAAAACCGAGCAAACAGACAGTTACGAATGAAAACAAGTAAAGGAAGGAACTTACAAGCACCATCAATTTGGTTGTCGAGTGGATGGCCTTCAGCTCAGTCAAATGGTCATGGTGCTCCATGTCTTGTGGTAGACAGACACTCTTTGACAGGTTGAAGGCAAGGTTATGGTCCTTATCAGCAACCACCGAATCCGTGGTGGTTATAGTACGGTTCTTGTAAAACATTGATGGCGCCCATTCTGAAGGGCTTGCTCGGTCGAAGTACACGGGCTCTGGGCTCGGCAGCGTAGCCTCAGGAAGCACGGTGTCCTTTTCATCAACCAGACGTTATGGTTCGGATGTCGCAGTATGTGCGTGCGTGCTCGGTCAAGATGTGGAGGCCCTGGCAGTTGGAAGGACGACCACGGTTTCACGACGTTGGCCTGACGACTCCAGCCTGGTTTGCACTTCATTGGAGGTCTGCTCGGTGATAAGTACTCGCACTGCCCCCTTTTTCGCCATTTCTTATTCTTCAGTTAGAGGAATCAGGTTGATTCGGGGAAGAGTGATATCTGGCTTTAGAAGGAAGTCGGTGACTCTGGTCTTCCTCCTTCCGCTATATCGGTAGGTCGGTTTGAAGTTTAATAGCTCGGCCCAATCACGGTGACGATACCGGAGTGCGGCTCGAAGGGCGTCTTGGTTGGCGTATGTATAGTGTGATTTAAGTTGGTTCAAATCTACAAGAAAGAAAAACAAGGCTTAGCACGGTGAGTTAACAAGAATAGTAAAGAAAAATTGAACCGGAGTATTCTTACCAACAGTTCCTTTATTCCAATTTATATTGTAGCCAGGTATCTGGGCTTCCTAGTCTTCAAAATTACCAGAAACCCAAAGGAAATTGTCATCATTCAGATATTTGTCCGGTGTGTTTTTTACAATTTTTTCTCGGCCTCTTTTTACTCTGAGGTAGTACACCCAACCATCGTCATTTTGGGCGAGTAAATATTGATAAAATAGCTCGGCCAATCCGAGGTTGAGGCCGAGCTGGCGGTTTAGCTCGGCGATGCCATTTGTTATCCTATAAGTATTTGTGGAGAGTTGGGTTGGGCATAATCTTGTTTGCCTAAGGAATTCACATATGAGTGGTTAAACAAGAAGCCGAAGGCTGGCTTCTATGATCGATATCACGGTAAAAGGAACGAAGCCCGATTTTCCCCAGGCTGTTGTTTCTAGTTCGGCTAGGGAGAAGTGGACGTCGTCAGGAATTTGGTAGTCCCTTCAGAATTCAGTTATGGCCCTAGGGGAGTCCACTAGAAACCGATATTTGCCCATGTTAACTTAATATTTGTTAAATTGTTCACAGTGGCCTAGCTCGGCATAGCTGAGGCTTTGGTTGGCTCGATTGAGCAAAGCCGTCTAGGGACAGGGTGCAAAGGTGTGCCTGGCCAACCTAGTCAAGTCTGCAAAGTGGAAATAGAAAGTGTAATGCCCAGACAATTGGATCGGGCTAAATAAAAGTCAATTTAAAGAAAATAGGAAAAAGCTTAGCTTGGCTACATCTGGGCTACAGGTAGTTCTTAGTTCGGTCATGAAGAAAAGCCAACTCAAGGTCTCTAGCACGGTTGGAGGTTAGTACGCAAGGTTACAATCCCGTTTCTAGTTCGGTTGCGTGCAAGCTTAAAAGTCACAAACAAGCTCCTAGTCCGGTTACAGCACGGTTTTGGATCAAGTATCATATTTTTCAAAAAAAACATTATGTATGCCTTTGTGCTTGAGTGTAAGGTTTTTGGGTTTGTGGTGTTTTCTCAACACTCTAGTGCATATAAAACGTGCATATATAGAGATTAAAGTGCTGAAAGTACAGAAATAAATAAAACAGCAACATCGGAGAGCAGCATTAGCAACTTACGAGTGTGAAGACGTGAAAACAAAGTCCAAACAGCAAGAAGACCAACAAAATGCACACAGTCGTTACTTGGTCAGGGGTTGAAGCTCAAGAGGCGAAGATATGAAGCCTAGAAGTGCAGAAATGCTTTGAAGAACGAAGATGAACAAATAAAGTAGTAACTGTTCGAAATGAAGTGGGTGCATTTATGTGAGAGACAAAACGGCGGGCCTTTTTCAAAAAATTTTAGTAATGTGAATACGGCTGGCATGGTACAAGTCAGCTATCGGTGTGTGACACGTATCCAATTAGGGGCGTGGTAACAGGCTTTTCTAAAACGTCAGGTCGTGCGACTGACGCAAGATCAAGAAGCCGAAACAGACTCCAATCCGGTTGAAATCGTTAGCTTGCCAAAAGTTCATAATCCCAATCATGCTTCACAAGATGGAATTAAGGGGCAATTGAGATGATAATTTATGCTTAAATTTGGCCGAGGTAAGAAAGCCCATGGGAATGGGCCGAGATAGATATAGTCTTGGGTCGAGCCACAGACCAAAGTAATTATCTCGGTAGCCTTGGTCGCATTAGTCCGGTCAAAGCTGGGCTATCAATATGTCTGGTCTAGCGGTCGCGACCGAGGTACCTGTTTGAATTGAACCGAGCTAAAGGATAGCTCGGCAGAGGCGACTCCAAAGACTAGGTTGGCTAAATTGGCTTATTCAGCACCGAGCTGTGTGAGCGTAGTTATGTTTTGTGCCAACCGAAGTAAGAGTTGCAATTATCTCACTTTGATAAGCAATGAGTAAGGAGTTATCGAGATAAGCTTTATCCTTGGGAGTGTGATTCCTAGAAGGACTTTACTAGGAAGAATTGAAGTTCTATTAGGATTGTGCCAGACGGAATCTAT
Organism: Camellia granthamiana; assembly: GCA_036172215.1. Lineage (NCBI taxonomy): Eukaryota > Viridiplantae > Streptophyta > Magnoliopsida > Ericales > Theaceae > Camellia > Camellia granthamiana. The sequence continues at coordinate 42,221,575 of CM069912.1, forward strand.
AAAAGCTCATGACAGGACCTATGTACAGGTATCACAATTTCTACCCTAAAAAATACAGAGCTTTTTGTCTATTGTCTATTTGCTGACTTAGGCATCGGAGAGGTATCCGACACACACCCGCCGGTTAGCTCACATTTGTGTTTTCAGGAAGTAAAGCGACAATATTTGGAGGAGTGCAAACTTGATCAACAGGATTATACGAGAAGATTATTTCGTACTTGTACAACTTCATATTTTTTCTTGCATTGTCTCTTCCCTTATCTCAACAAAAAAATATTGTGGGTCGTGGTGGTGGGAATGGCCATCAAATGTGGTGGCGTTAGAGAGTTAGATCCGCGAGAAAGGTGAGACGAGAGAGGTTGTGGGAAAAAAAATCTCATGAGGGAAAATTATAGGTCGTCAGTGAAAATAGAAGAGAAAAGACAACAAAGGATGGTAAAGAGAATAAGTAATAGAATGTGGAGCCAATTAGAGAATGGGTTGAATTTATTTACAGGTGTCATATTGGGGTGTTTGGTAAAGGTTATTTTTTGATTTTTGGATTAAAATTTACAAAAAAGATAAAATAGGCTAAAATAATCAATAAGATAAAGGAAAAAGGTTGAGACCCCATTTTTCCTTGACCCCCACCACCCTCAATGTATTGGGATTGGTTAATTTTTTGTTTTGTTTTTTTTTTTTTTTTTTCCTTCTATCACTCACTAACATGTGTCTGTGGGGATTGTAAGGGTCAAGAAGAAAGAGGATCTCTATCGTTTCTGTAAGATAAAATGTCATATCAAATCTATAATCATTTCACTTTTTCTCTCACAAAATATCACATCCAACTACAGAAAAATCCAACTAACTTTTCAAACACAAAAATTTTAACATACTACAATAGTCAAAAAATAAAGTAGCCTACTAAAATAGCAACTTCCCAAACACCCACATTATTAGCAGTATGGTATGGTATGCCGCATTGTCTAAGCCTTTGTTTGGGATATAGATTGGCTTTTTAATTTTTTAGCTATTTTAGCTCGAGGCTGAAAATTAGGGATGCGCTTTTTGATTTTTTTGATTTTTGTGAGAGAAAAAAATGAAATGATTATGGTTTGGATGTGACATTTTGTCTTATTGACTTTTTAGCCTATTTTATTTTTTTGTGACTAAGAAGTGGGTTAGCTTTTTGACATTTTAACTATTTTAGCTTGGGGCTAAAAAGTTTAGTTTGGGAAGAACTTTTGATTTTTTTGGCTTTTTTAATTTTTTTATGAGAAAAAGAATGTAATGATTATGGGTTAGATGTGATATTTTGTTTTATTAGGCTAAAAAATTTATTTTATTTTTTGTAACTATTTTAACAAACAAAAAATCTCTAAATCCACTTTCTAAACACGCACTAAAATAGCTAAAGTAACTTATATCAAACATAGCCTAAGTGAGGTGGAGTAATTGTTGTGTACTTTCTTCCTCACTTGGGTTGGGGTCAGGGTCAGTTAAATAAGTTTATTTTTTATATTATTTGATTAAATAAGTCCAAAAAAATTAAAAATTTATTTGTTATTAGTTTTTTTTTTTTTATAAAAAAAAAACTAACTATTCTACTCATGAATAAGTAGATTTTTAAAATATTTTTTTGAACACATAATTTTTTTTAATTTTAAAAATAACTAACAAAACTATTGCTAATACTTAAACCTACAAATTTTTAAAAAAAAAAAAATCACTAACAAAACTATTGCTAATACTTGAAGCCTATGTTTAAATGTGAGATAAATAGGTAAATTATATTTACCTCTCATAAGGTTTCTAACAAATACGTTCCCTATAGTTTCAATACTTATAAAAATCTCTTCTACTTTTACTGATAATATTAAGATTCTCTCATACCGTTAATTTAGCACAAACTCTTAATTTTCTATTTAAAATGATCATATTACCCTTTTAAACTAATAAGTTATAAATAAAAAATTTCACTCACTTCTTCTAAGGTTTTACATATATATTATTAAAAATCTATGCATATTTAACTTAACACTCTAATAGTTTAATATAAGACTTTAATAATTAATACAATACTTATAAGACTTATTTCACATTATATAAACAATGAAATATTTATCAATTTTAGTTAATGTATTTATTATTTAAATTTCTTTTTTTATTTTCTTTTTGCAAGTTGAAACAAATGGATTATTTTTTTTTTTCCAGCAATTTGTCCTACTTATTTATTCATATGTAAGAAAATTATTTATCCCTAAATTGTTAAAATATTATTAACAAATTTTATTTTTTATCTTTGAGTCTTTAAATTTCTAATCGATGCATATATATTTAAAGAAAATGCAGGTTATTCTTACATGATTAAAAAAATTAAAAAATAAATATAAAAGTAAAAAAAATCTAATTGCCTGGCAATAAATTAAAATTAGTTAATAGGGAATGAAAGATCAAAAAATCATTTGAGAATAATAAACAATTCAAATAATTTCTCATTTCTTATACCTAAAAATAAAATTAGTCTTTGCTTGAATGGAGAAATTATCTTAGAATACCAAAATACTCAATTAATTTGTTGTATGATATTTAAAATATATTTTTTCATCTTTACCTTCCTCATTTAAACTATTTTTATTAAATTAAATTTTAAAATTAATTTCTCACCTTCATTAATGGTTAAATTTTTACTTTATTTTAAATTTCTCACCATTATTTTGTTCTATTATTACTTATAACGAAGTATTATTATTTAAATTATCTAATTTTATTTCTTTCATATATCCAGTATTCATATAATTTTATTAACAAGACTGAGAAATCAAACTCTAATACTAATTTAAACACACAACAAAATAAACACACTTTCTAAAGAAAAAAAAATATAAATGTAATTTAATTTACCCTATTAAATATATATGAAATTAGTATTTATTTTTCATATATTTTTTTTTAAATTTAAATGTAATTTCTTGACTCATTTATTTCCACAATAAGTTTTTGAGCTTTTATAAATAAAAAATAAAATAAAAATTCAACCACTAACAGGTGAGAAATAAATTTTAAGATTTAATTTAATAAAAATAGTTTAAATGATATAAATAAATATGGAGGAATAGATTTTAAGTATTATACATAACAAATTAATTGAGTCTTTTATTATTCTCAAATAATTTATCCATTAAAGTAAAGATTGATTTTTATTTTAGGTGTAAGAAATGACAAATTATTTGAATTATTTATTATTCTTAAATAATTTCTTGATCTTTCATTCTCTATTAACTAATTTTAATTTATTGTGACACGATTAATTTTTTTTACTTCTATTTTTATTTTTTTAATCATATAAGAAATGTTAATTTGCGTTTTTTTAAATATGCATCTAGGGAGGAAAAATTGAAAAAAATTGACCAAACCAATTGAATTAAACCAAATCGGCTATATTTGATTTGTTTTTTAATAAGAATCGGACTATACGGTTTTTTAATTTGATTTTTTTGATTTTCGGCTCGGTATCGGTTCAAACACTTTATGCATCGAACTAAACCGAATCGACCGCTTCAATATATATTATATTTAATAATATAATGATATTAATAAGTATAATAAATTATTAATCTTAATTAATTAACCTTATCATCTCTATAACCTAAGTTTGTAAACTCTTATTATATATAATTTTAACTCTAACTCATTATTCTTGAAACTTTAGTATTTTTTAACTTTTTTTTTGTTTGTATTTTTGGTAATTTAAGAATTGAAAAGTATTTACTAAATGGATGGATGTGATATGTTTGAAGTGGTGTTCAATGTTTTTATAAAAATTAGTGACTATATTAAGAAGTGATGAACGGCCCTAAACTGATTAAATTGAACCGAACCGAATCGTTTCAATCGGTTCAGTTCAGTGCGGTTTGATGAGACAAGCGATCTGTATCGGAACTCAAAATAATAAAATCGACATTATTGATTAAGTGAAATTTTTTACCTAAATACCGCCTGTACCAAACCGATTATATCCCTATATGCATTGACTATGAATTTAATGATTTAAAGATAAAATTAAAATTTGAAAATAATATATGATTGAGAAAAGATAACATAATAATTTGGGAAAAAAAATAAATCTATTTATTTTGACTTTAAAAAAATTCAAATAATAAATGCATTACTTAAAATAATAAATTTTAGGTTATTTATGTGGTGTGAAATAAGTCTTATATTAAATTATTAGGATGTTATCTAACATTAATTTTAGAGAGATTATTTATTTTTAAGTATTTTATCAATAAAAATAAAGTTTTTTTTTTTGTTGTATTAAATGATTTAATAATATCTTGATAATTTAGATTTTATTTAATATTGCATGGAATTTAAGAATTTTATTAAACAATGGTAAAATATATATTGATTTTTGATAATATACATGGAAAATCTCAGGGGAGATAAGTGAAATTTCTCATTTGAATAAATAAAGTAATTAATGGGCAATTTTGTCATTTTTGTCTGACATCAGCATGACACCAGCAAATTCTGTTAAATAGTCTAACAGTGGGAGAATCTTGATAATAATTTCAAAAATAAGGGAGATAAGTGTAATTATTGAAATCACAGAAAAAGTCACTATAATTATTAGAAATCTTCAGAGAGTTAAGTGTAATTTACCCTTTTTGGTTAGAGCAGTGATTGATACCACTAATTTTGGAGTACTAACAGCTCTAATGATCTGGAAAATAATTTTTTTTTAAAAAAAAGAAAAAGATATAAAGCCAAAACATCCCATCACGTGAGACCCACACTAATATTAGAGTTATTAGAGCTCTTGGATTAGTGGCCTAGAACATTTTCCTTTTGGTTAAATGTTAAAATTCTCGCCTCTCCTTGAGGATACTTTGAGATCCTATTTGATTAGCAGAATTAATAATAAAGACATTAAGGTTGTGTTTGGTAGAGCTTTCTAACTATGATTTGAGAGTATGAGTTGTATTTTGAGTTTGTGAGTTTTGGAATTATGATTTAAGTGTGGAAAATTTGTTTAGTGAAAGAGATTTGAAAATAGTTTTGAATTGAGTGGAAAATTTTTGATGTGACATTTGATATTTGATACAAAAACTTACAACTCATAATCAAGCATACAACTCAAAATTCTATTAAAGCACATAAAAAATTTTAAAAAATTCAAAAAATATTTTTTTCGAATATATAAAAATTAACATATCAATTGCAAAAAAAATAAAAAAATTGCACTGTTTCGGTCAACCGATGGGACGACTGGTTAGGCCAAATTTAAAAATTAAAAAAAAATCAAAAATCGCGTTTTACAGAGAGTTTTCTGCAGAGTTTTGTGTTTGTTGTAGAAAACTAATTCCAAAACTCTATCCAAACATGATCCAATGTAAGAGTAGAAGCAGGATTTGAAAATCCTTCCAAACAGAGCCATATTTCTGTGAAATTAGTGTAAAATTAGTTATTGTGTCAATGTCAGAAAAAGAAAAAAGGAAAAGAAAAAAAAAAAGAGGGGGAAATTAATACTCCCTGAGGGTGTTTTGGGAAGTGCATTTTTTGATTTTTTTTTGTTTGTTTTTTTCATCTTTAGTGAACTGTTTTTTTTAAAAAAAAAATCTCAAAAAGTTTTAGGTTTCTAGATTCAGTTCCACAAGACAAACTGGAAATTTTTTAAAAAAAATTCAAAAAAATTCCATAAAAGACAAAAATAAAATAAGCAATATTTTTTTGACTTATTTTTGTCTTTAGTAATTTTGTTTTGGAATTTTTTTTAAAAATATACTTTTTAGATCCGTTTCGATAAGACAGACCGGAAAAGTAAAAAAAATTGACATAATTTGAAAAAAAAAAAATATCGAAGACAAAAATTCAGAAAAAGAGGTGTTTTTTTTTGGGTTGCCAAAATAAAACACAAATTGCCCTATGTAGTTTAAAAAATTACAAATGCCTTATTTTAAGAATTTTTTTATAATAGAATTAACTAGAAAAATAAAATTTCTAACTGCTCTCCTATACAATAATAAAATTACTTGAATTATTAATTGAAATATATTTATGAAATCATTAAAACTGTTAATTGATTTGATGAATTATTACTAAAATGGGTCATTTTGTTATGAAATTATAAACTTCAAGGGGCGAGATGTAATTTCTAAAACCACAGAGGATAATTTGTATTTTAATCAAAACTTATGAGGTGTATTTGTAATTTATCCAAAAAAAAGGAGAATAATCTATTTTTTAAAAAAATATTTATTGTTTATTTTTTAAGCAAATGTGATAAATTGAATATGGTACAATTATCAAATTGATTTAATTTTTTTTCCCAGTAAATTATAAATACGTCCCATGAGATTTGTTTAAAATACAAATTGTCTCGTGCGATTCTAAAAATTACATCCATCCGATTCAAGTTAATAAATTATCAAGTCAATTAATAATTTTTAATGATGTTAGAAATATATTAAAAATTTTGATAATTTTATTATTTTATTGTAATTATATATGTATTTTTTGTTAATTCTGTTAAATAAAAAATCTGACAAATGGTGTTGTAATTTTCAAATCATAAAAAACAATTCATATTTTAAACAAATTTCAAAATTATATTTATAATTTACCTATTTTATTAAATATAACATATATATATATAAATTATAAAATAAACAATTTAAATTAGAATTAATTACCTAAAAGTCTTATTTGCAAATGTTATTGTAACTCAAGTCCTATTTAAGATTTTTTTAAACCAATAAGTCCTATTTAGTAAAATTGCGAATATTATCAGTTTTTTTTTTTTAATTTTTAAAATTAATAACATTATCAATTTTGCATGATAATGTGTAGATAATTGTTTCACTAACTAATGAAACAAAACAGAGTATGAGATTAAATATTTTTAACCTTTTACTTATTTGTTATCCAATAAAACCAAGAATATTATAAGTTTTCTTTAGTTTTAAAACTGAGAACATTATCAGTTTTTTTTTAAATTTTTTTTTAGTTTTGCACATCAATGTTCCATCATCATGTTTTTTTATATACACAAAATTTTTAGTTTTGTACAAAAAAAATTTATTTTTTTTGCAGATAATTTTTAAATTTTTTTAAAAAATTTTAAAATTGATATTTTAAAAATTTAAAAATTAAAATATCATGTCATGTTCCTTTATAAATAATTATAATGATAAATAATTATTATTTGAAAGATAATTCTGACTATTAAAAATTTAATAAATCTTAAAAATCTAAAAAAATCTTAGGTCTTGTTTGTCATAACAAAAAAAAGTCAAAAAAATAAAAAATCATTATCATATTTAAGTCACATTATCTTATTTAAGTTACATCACATTTCTACCACATTACTTCAAACCTAACCCTAGGAATGGCAACGGGGCGGGGTCGGGGATCACCGTCCCCATCCCCGATCCCCGATGGTGGAAATCCCCCCGTCCCGACAGGGAACCCACTACCGCCTCCACCCCCGTCCCTTAAAGGGGATCGGGTTTCCCTAACCCCGAAAATCCCCGCCCAAAAAAAAAAAAAAAAACTCCAGAAAACATCTTCAGATCTGAACAACAACAACAACATCAGCAGATCTTCATTAACATCTTCATCTTCATCTCCACCATTTTCCAAATCTGAAGAACAAAAGCAAAAAACAAGAGAGAGAGAGAAGAGATCCGTGAGAGAGAAAGAAGGAGATCTGTGAGAGACAGAGAGAGAGACGGAGATACCGTGAGAGGGAGATGAGTCGGCGGTAAGAAGGAGAGAAGAAGCTGGCGGTGAAGGAGCTGCCGGTGAGAAGGAGCTGGCGATAAGGAAGAGAAGAAACGTATGAGAGAGAGAGAGCGATAGAAGGACAGATATGTTGTTATGTTTGTTGCCAACACATACACCAAACTCTCCCCCTAACACACACACACCACCACACACACACACACAAACACATATATATATATATATACAAACACACAGCGCACACATATATTTATACATATATAAACTGGATCGGGGGGTTGAACGGGGGGGCAGGGCTAGGGTCGGGGTTGGAAAATGTATCCTCGTCCCCGGCTCGAATATCATCGGGGATTTATTTTTAAATACCATCCCTAGTCCGTCGGGGTATTTTTCGGAGAAAAACTATTCAATTCGGGGTCGGAGAGTCGGGTCCCCGTAGGACCGGTTTCAAATTACCATCTTTATTTAACCCATACCTAACTCATATTTCATAAAAAATTAAAAAATACACGTGTTTAAATCTTCTCAAATCACCCCTAATTAAAATTTAATAAAATATAAATTTATAAATTAAAAGTGGCATTCTATATTGTGGAAACGATTCGTACTCAACCACGTAATATTAAACAAGAAAAATTCGAAAATATACGTTTGCAGTCGCCACGTGTTACATCATGACAGGTCATACTTTAAACGGGTCCCACCAGAAGAAGATACATATAAAAATCAGGTCCATCTATTTTTATCCATTCTTCCAGTTTCTTCCCAAATCTCATCGCCTCTCAAATCTCGACCGTGAACCCAATATTGCAGTTGGTTTGTTGCCGCCATATTCGTTCGTTGCTACCAAATACGAAAACAAAAAACAAAACCCCAATTTTTTTCTCCTTCTTCTTTCAATTGGATCTCAGTCGAAGACCATACGTATATATTTTGTGTTCTCTGTGAATTTTCCAGATCTATGCACCTATTGAAGCGTTCTTCGAAGGCTGTTGGTGCTTTATAATTTTTCGATTTCGAATAACTGTTCGTGTTTTGTTCAGATTCGTCGTTGAATATTCAGGAAAAGGTAGGTTAAATAAAGTCCCGAATCTTCTCTCCATCATCTCGAATTGAATCGAGGTTTAATACGTTGTTTTTTTGGTCTAATAATCGTTGATTTAGGGTTCAAATTCTAATCCAATTACGATTGGGGCGATTTCAATCATTACTGGATTAGGGTTTTTGTTTCTTTGAATGCTTTGGTGGAGTTGAGAACTGGTGTGTTTGGATGGGAGAAGTTGAAATTTGTGTTGAATTATTGAACGATGAAACAATGAAAGATGAGACTTCCCCGAGAGTTGAATCGAAGCGCGACCATGAATTGATCGGGGACGATGCCGAGGCAGTGCCTTGCGCTAAGAAGCAGGCGAAGGAAGCTTTAAATGATACTGAATTGGAGTCTTGTGTTGAGAAACAGGTTAAAGAAACTTCAAATGATGACATACGCTCAGAAGTTTCAAACCCAAATTTGTCTCCAACAGATAATGCTTGTAGCTTTCAGACAATTAGTAGTCAACCCGCGGAGTTGCTGAGCAATAATCAAGTGGGCTCGGGCGAAATCTCGTCTGCTTGTTCTGGGAATTCAAGTACCGAAGAGAGCAGAGAGGAGCAGATTAAAAATGATACATCTGGACCAGTTTCTACGTCCGATTTCGTGCTTGAGATACCGAAACATGTTAGCTCCACCGGTATCAGGAAAATTACCTTCAAATTTAGCAAGCGCAAGGAGGATTATGATGAGTTATCTCCTTCAGCTGTGCCACCTGTGACTAATGTTGTTTGTGATGGCTTTTATAATCCTAATATGGATTTGAATTTGTCTAAGAAGGTTTTTTCGGATAGCTACCCTACAAATGTTAAAAAGCTTTTATCAACTGGGATTTTAGAAGGAGCTCGAGTGAAGTATATTTCTACCTCACGGGAGGTATGCTCTTGTTCGAATGATCATTTGTTGAATTTTCATTGGATGTTTTGAATATGTGGAACTCTTACCCTGTTTCATATGATTGTCAGAGAGAGCTTTCTGGAATCGTAAAAGGCTCTGGATATTTGTGTGGATGTTCATTGTGCAATTTCTCTGAAGTACGTCTATTGTTTCTTTCTCAAATTGTTCTCATTGTTTGGATTTTTTTGCAATTTGCTTTGCTTACTGTATAATTGAATGATATAAGCAGATTCTCAGTGCCTATGAGTTTGAGCTGCATGCTGGTGGCAAAACCAGACACCCAAATAATCACATATACTTGGAGAATGGGAAGCCAATTTATAGTATAATTCAAGAACTTAAAACTACGCCACTCAGTGTAGTAGATGAAGTGGTAAAGAACATTGCCGGGTCATCTGTCAATGAGGAGTCTTTTCAGGTTTGGAAAGGTGATGCTGATGCCAATAATTTCACATACTTCCAGTGCTTTATACGTATTGGAAGGGAGTGTAATTGGCATTTAAGTTGTTTGTTTTGCAGATGCTCCGCTTTGGCCATTGTATAGATTTTGATATTCACTTTTATCTGCAGCAAGTCTCCAACAAAGCAGTGATATCGTTAAAGCAGAAAAGAAACATCACATCAAGGCTGCTGCCATGCATTATTCTACAGTGAGGTAAAGAAAATAATTTTGTTTCTGTTTTTTAGGACTACCTCATTTAAATATTTTATATTTGGCACTTAATGTTTAATCCTCTTAAAATATTTATTGTTTAGTTTTTCAAAAAAGGAAAGTGTTTGAATTATGGAGGGAGAGAAACTGCTGGTCTTCATTTAAGATTGTGCCTTTTTGGCTGGCTGGGTTCTTTTCAGATTCTTCGAATACTTGTTTAAAACAGTTAATATGTATAAAGTGCTGTTTCTGGATTTTAATGTTTCTTTATGTATGGAATGGAACTTTTAATTTTGGTATCACCTCATTCATGTGCTGTTTGGCTTTGAACTTTTAAACCCCCTCCCCAATTTTTAGTGTCCAGTCTTTCCAAAAATGAAAGTATTGTTGGCCATTACACTCAAGGCAGAGAAGAGATGCTTGTGTTTGGTAGTGCTGGTTATAATTTAAGATTGGGCCTTTTATTATGTTGTTGAGGTTCTTTTCAGATTCTTTAAATACTAGTTTAAACCATTAATAACATTTCATCTGTTCTGCATTTTTCAAGTCGATTTGCTTATAAAACTTGTTTGGTGGGAATCAAATAAAAACAAGATAGTGAACTTTAATATGTGTGTCATCATATACTGGTAGTCTGTTCGTGCACCATGTCTATGTCAGCATATTTTGTAAGTATGAAGATGTCCTGGGTCCTTTTTGATACCATGTTGCAGATTCTTGCTATATAACTTTGGGGATCAGATATAAATCTATCTAAGGCTGAGCATTTGAAGTTAAGTATTTTGTGGACAATTCTACAAAGTTTTCTCAGTGGTGCTTTGCAATGTGATATGGGAGTAATTCTATAAGGATCCGCTGTCATTCACTAAATGCCTTGTCACTGACATCATGTTTTTACATGAGAATGCTTGTAGCATAGAAAACAAAGATTGAAAGTTTCTTTAGAAATCATACTCATTGACAGGAAACTGACCCCTGAATGAAACAAGCATTTGTTTTCAACTTGTCTAGCTTTTGAGATGTAGGACATATTAGGAAACTAGGGCCTAAGGCTGCCTACAGTAGGAATTATGTTGAGTTTTGGTTATGGGAAGTTTCTAGGGTTATTAGGTTTCTAAAAAGGGGAAGAAAGAATTTGTGTTGAAAGAAATAGTGCTGAAATTTTGCTTGATTTCTGAAATGGCAGCTTGCTGGATTTCTAGAATTAGTTGCCGGAATTTCCCAAACAGCCACTGTTATGAGGATTTTAGGTGTTTTTAAGGCCTGAAGTTATAGGAATTGCTTAGGAACTTAGGGTTGATTGGGGATTGACAGGTATGGTTTTGGTCCTTAAAAACAGACTTTTTAGGGTTTGGAAACTAAGCCAAGAGTAGAACTTGGGTAATTTGCAGAAGAAGAAGAATGAAAGATGCATTTCACCTTTCCAAGGGTTATGTGAATCCATAGAAACAGAACCTAAAATGTTTATAACTCCATAGAGCAAAAGAATTATATGGATGATATATTTATAGGCTTCTGGCTCTCCCAATTTTACTAGGCTTCCAGTTTTTTGTTATTTTTTGTTGGACATGTTACATGCACATTTGGGCTTGTCCATAGATTGAACATAATGGGGGTTAGTTTATAATTTGGCAATGTTTTTAGTGAGGGGTCAAAACATAAAATGGAGAACTTTCTACCTTCGAGAATAAAATTTAACCTTTGGCCCATTTGTCTTCTTTGAGAGAGAGTTTGGACGTAAAGAAGAGGAAGAAAAAATTTGGTGCTGACAGACATGTATACTGTGTAACTCAAACTCGTGATGCTGCCTTGTGTAAACTATTCAACTTCCTTATGAGTAATGGGTTATCTTGTTTTGAATATGTTTATGCTTGTTGTGATAAAGTAACAATAACTCAAATGACTAAGAATTGTATTTTTTGAAAACTTCATTTTTAAACAAGTTGAAAATTTCTGTCCTTGATCTTAATTACTCAGTTTGGTCCAAGTGGATTGAAAGTTGGTCTAGAATAGACAAAGCTTGCAATTTGCATGGCATGCACATAGTACCAATATAAAGGAAGTGATAATTCTTATTTAGTTGTAAGGGATCAGCCCTTCACCTTTGGTATAAGCTTACAATTTAAGTTTTTAAATTATGGAAAGTTAGTATGATTCTCATCTTGCACTATCACATTTTTATGAATTTTTAAAAATTGTTTCACAACTCAGAAGCTTTTGAAATTTTTATATGTTTCCCATACAAGTCTAGTATATTGGGTAAAATTTTCAAAGTGAAAGGATGAGTATTTAATCTTGAAAAAATTCCCGGATTGATCGGTATTTAGTAAATTATCATAGCAGAATTTTGTGTTCTACAATTTCAATTTTTTGTGTTGGTTTTGGGTGTTAAGACCATGACTTGAGATAAAGTTTGTTGGGTTTAGTTTGATGTATATTTGGGCCATGTTTGGCTCATTGGTGGGAATTTAATTCAAGGCCCGTGACTTGAAATCATTGTGATTTATGTGTAATCCATGCTTAATTGTTTGGTCTTTTTAATTATGTGAATGCTAGAGACCACTTTGAGAGGTGATTTGTTGTGTGTTACACTAAATTATAGTAAGTATTTGAATGACGAATTTATGGTGTGTACCATAACGTCAAAATTATACTCCCTCCCATTTTGTTAGTCCTTTATGAAAATTTTAACTTTTTAAGGAGACATGCAATCATTACACTTAAATTCAGATTTTAAAGCATTAATTCCCAAAATACCCTTCTATTCTCATTGTAAAATATATTTATAATTATTTACAAAGGGCAATTTTGGAAAAATTTAAATTTAAAGTTTTGACTTTTCAAAGTGGACTTACATTTTGGGACAACAAAAAATAGAATAATGGACAAATAAAATGGAATGGAGGGAGTATATTGAAGAAAAATTATATCATTTTATAATTTATGTTACAAAATTTTGAAAAAACACACACACACACACACACACACACACACACACTTCACTATATATAGGTGTATATATATCTTGATTAATTGGTGAGTTGGATGGAACAAGAAAACAAAAAAATTAATTAAAGAAAAGGAGAATCAACCCACGTGGGGCTACCCCCCCCTTCCTTCCCCCATTTCCTTTCTTCTTGTCTTTCCTTCTTTTCTTGTTGTCAACAGAGAGTGGGGGAGAGAGACAGAGCTCTCTCTCTCTAGTGTGGTTTGTAACTATTTTGCTCAATCGGAGTGTCTTAGAGTTGGAGTTTGCAAATTTACTGTGAAGGAAAGTTGTAGATCACGTCGAGAGCTACGTGACTACCATCTCCGATTTTTGATTCGTCAAATATCAGATTTTCGGGTTTCTTCATCTTCACTATTTAAGGTAGGATTTTTATTTTATATTTTTTTTTCCATTTTATTGCTTTAAAATCCATGTTAGGGTTTTTTTTTTGAGGAAAAAAGGCATGATAGGAGTTGTATTGAATGTATGTTTCTCGGGTTTATGATTGGATATTATATTTGAGAAAAATCATGTTGAATGTTATTCCATCTTTGATCTTGCAATTTATTTGAGAAAATCAATTTATGTTAATGAACACATGTCTAAACTATCAAGTTGAAATTAGGGTGTGTTTTGGGATTAAAAATTCTAAAGGTGTCATGTTCATGACATTTAATGAATATTGATATGTAGATTGTTAGACTTTGTTCATTTTTGTTAAAATAGAAAATATAATATTTGAGATTTTGAACTTCAAACCTTAAAAAGTGTACTCTTTGATATATTTTATGATTTTTGATGTAAACATCATGTTGATTAGTTAACTTTTGAAAAGTTGTGAAAATTGCCAAAGTTTAGAAAATTTGGGGAAAATTTAGTTATTTGAGTAGTTTGACATTAAATGTGATTAGGTTTAAAGGATGTGAAATTCTAGATTACATTGGATATTTTTCTTAGAATTTTTAGATATGATGAGCTTATTAATTTGTGTATTCATTTAGTTTTGCTGTTATCTTAGATCCTATGTGATTAAAATTATGTTATTGGGATTGTACCATGACTTTTAATATAGTAGGAATAAAATGATAAGATTTGACAAGTATGAGATTTGGAAAAAACCATTATGGTTAGTTTGTTTGGTGTGGAACAAAGTTTGATTTAAAAGAATTGTTCTAGTCGAAGTGGTTGAATATTTGATTACTAGTTTTACTAGTTGACGGATTTTAATGTGTTATTTTCATACCTTAAATTCATACATGAGATATCTAAATTGTTTGGTGACTTTTGATGAGAAAATGAAAAACAATGATTTTAGCTCGTTTGGGGTAAATGGACGTTTTGGATTAAACTGAAAATAACGATTGACTTTGTCTCTTTGGATTAATTGGATGGGATTAATATTAATAAAATGTTAAAAAAATACTTGTATATTTTATAATTATAGTCAATAAAGGATTTAGATATAATTGTCTAATTATTGGGAACTATATGAAAAATTGCTTTAACTATGTAGTAACCAGGTGTGTGTTTACTATTGATTTTCGGACTTTGTGCCGGTATTTTACAGACATGGCCCGGGTGATAGGCTTGTAGCTGGTATTATTGATCTAGGTTGTGGAAGATAGTGGTACTAACTATCTGCGGTATAGACCTCCAGACACTGCAGTTGAGAGGAATAGTAACCTCTGTGGTTGTGGATGGAGTTTTTTTTTTCTGACACAGCTTGGAGTGAACCTGGAGTGTGATCATGGTAGGACCTATTGTTGATTTTACGGTTTGGATATAATATTGGTGATGAGAACAAATCCAGATCAATCTTACTCTCACATAGTAATTAAAAAACCTAGAGAGGTGGGAGCCCAGTGCATGAGCCTTCAGTGAGAATTCAAACCATGTTGATTCATTTATAGTGAAATTACTAGAAGCCAATTCTTAAGCCACTACACAAAATCAGAGCGAGATGGTAAGCGCTTGATCCTACAATTGGTATCAAAGCGAGGTCTTAAATTCGATTCTCCTGGAGGGCATGTTGCTTGTAGGCAGGTGCTGAGGGGAGGGGGGATTGTTAACCTTGGTTGGGGCCAGCATTCTGTCGTGGTGAAGGTTTGAGGTGAGGCCGAGTCACAATCGACTTGTGGAGCTTAGCGCTGTACCCTTTAAAGAAATAAAATTGTGCCTTCACCACTGCCTATGGGTTTTGGTGAGATGGTAAGCGCTTGATCCTACAACAGGTATCAAAGCCAACGACTCGCAATCTATTGGTGGGCTCTCCTAAACATCGATGTTGTTGGCCTTGGGTTTGCATGGAGACTGTCAACGAAGCAAGTAAAATTCATGACAACTCTTGATCGAGCGAAGAAAATTCCTAGTGCACGTGGCAAGGTTGGACTGCGATAAGGTGGCTCTCAATGGAGTATGGTGGCTCACGATAGAGTGTGTGTGGGTGGCCCAAACTGGACTCGATGTTGGAGAGTTACAGATCAAGATTAAAGGGGAGTGCGTATGATCTATGATAAACCTACTGATAATAAATCAAAGTCAAGGGGGAGCAAGGTGAGACTCGATGTTTGGTTCACACATGAAGGGAAAATTGTTAGAGCATGTGTGAAGGTAGAGTTTTACATCGGATAAAGAGTAAAAGGGATAGTTCTTAATATATATTAGATGGGCTCTTCACTTATAGGCTTAAGCTTTTAAGTAGGTTTGAGTTCCAAACAATGTATGTTGGGCCGGTGTTGCTGTGCGCTTGGCGGTTACTATGTTTTGAGTTTTATTCATTTATTTAAGTTAACTAGAGTGAGTCAATTAAATAAAATAAGATTTATGCTCTGTTGGTAGTCATCGTATCTGGTTTATTTATTTAAGTTAACTGGTGTAAGTAATTAAATAAAATGAGATTTAGACCAGGTTGAAAGGTTTATTTATTTACATTAACTAGTATGAGTTAATTAAATAAAAATAGAATTGATGTCCTGTTGATAATCACTGCAATTTGTTTATTCATTTAAGTTAACTGGCATGAGTCACTTAAATGAAATGGAATTGATGCTTTATTACAGTCACTGTAGTTTGTTTAATTATTTAATCTAACGACGATGGGTTAATTAAATAAGTTGGAATAGATACCCGGTTGGCAGTCTTGCGATATTTCGATTTAATTATTTATTTAAGTTGACTGTTGAGGTTAATTAAATAAATCAGACTTAAGGGATTAGGTAATTAAATAAGAAAAACTTGGCATGGCATGATATTATGTATATAGTATCACTGTACCTACATGTCTTTTAAAGTAATGTTATGAAATTATTTGGTGAGCACATTTGGCTTCGGCCTTATTTGTTTTCTTTGACTGAACATCTTTCTTTTGTAAAAGAGCAGCCCCCTCATTATTATTGTAAGCCCATGGGGTGTTTTGTTTGTAAAAAAAACATGTTATATTGAATGCAATACACACAGAGCGGGTTTGTGGTTTCTATCTTTGGTATTATCATTTTTTTCTTCAGTTATACTATCTCTTGAAATAAAGGCTTTGTGTGAACTTTAGGAAAGTAAAGAAAATTGTTAAGGAAAAGGACTTTTTGGTAATTTAATGAATAAGAATGAGATTTCTTACCAAACCTCACGCTTAGGTTAATTAGTTTCTGCCTAATTAATCTTTCAAAATTGGGGCGTGACAGTTTGCTTCGCCTTTTGCTGTCCAAGGATGAGCTCCTTTGGATTTTCTTATCCCCAATATAGCGGATTAAATGGGGGCGATAACTAATACCACCCCATAGGTTTGTCTGGTTTAGCCCCTCTGGATTATTTCCCTCCTTCATCCAATGGTTAGAATAATCTTATCTCTTTATCCCACCCTAACCAAACATATTACAACTAATTCTATATACATATATAATCTCATCCATTATCCCATGGTATTGCTCATCTCCCCAATCCCGACCACAATCTCATGGTATTCAATTATCCCCTTCCAAATTATTCTGGCAATCAAACAAGGCTTTAGAGAATATGGTTTGTGGGGGGACTATTAGAGGCCATTAAAGACTATGCTTCATAAAATCATACGGAACCCTTCTGCTTGATGAATCGCTCAACTCTGAAGCCATTAATTTGTAGATTATCATTTCAAAGCTAACAGCATCACTAAACTAAATCTTTTAATTGCAGTGGTCAATTGATAGAAGACAGCCTTAGCCCTACTTCATGTTCCTACGTTCAGAATATCACTTTTAAACAGCAAACCTGCATAATGGTGACACCAGCGGGGAGGAAACGGGTGGCTAAAAAGTTGGTTCTCTTTCAATTTGTTTTTCTTTATTTCTTCTCTGTTTTAACCTATGTTAGCAGAAAACACTAATACCCTAGTGAATAACATATTGGTACACACGTTCCAAAACATGGTACACTTCCGTTTCAAAACGGTAAATTTAGTGATCCGAAGCGATCCCATAAATTTAACCAATATATTTCCTTAAATGTTACGTTAGGAGGAAAAAAATAAAACATAATGAACTATAATATAAGGTAAGTTAAGTTTTGACGTGACAAAAACATAAAAAAAATGAGTCATAATGCTCATAGAAATGTTTTGCTATATGAAAAAAATAATAATAAAAAAAAAAACTATACTTCTTGGATGCCTATTAATTAAATGAAAATTACTCTAAAGTAACTTGAATTCTTAAGCGTGATATATACAAGTCTACCCCTGTGGTACTACATTTTAGAGCATGTGGCATACCACGTTCCCGTTCTCGTTCCCGTTCCCGTTCCACATACCAAAACGATCCACACTCCAGGGAACGTAGGTTTTAACAACTTCATATTCTGAAGCACTCAAGATTGTTCATCGTTGAATTGATTATTGAAAAACAAAATGCATCATCCTCTCTTTATCAGTGATTTCAAAATGTCTTGTGCAGGCCAAGCATGCAACAGAAAAGAACTGCTGAAGGTCGCACTAAGAAGAGGTAGATTTTCTCTCGCTGTTCTCCTTTTCCCCGAATCAACTGTATAGATTTTCTTGGTAGCTTCTGCTTATAATTGTTTGATTTTTTGGGGCTCACCTTGAAGTCTTATTGAAATCTTCACACGTTGATGGTAGGGATAATGATCTGCATCGATTACTTTTCAAGCCTAATGGACTACCGGATGGGGATGAATTGGCTTACTATTCAAAAGGACAGGTTGTCTTTTCAATATATTTTCTTTTGGTGATACGTTTCTATTTTGTTGGATGCTTATAGTTTCATTTATTTTATTATTATTATTTTTAAATATACTTTCTTTTTCATTGCAGAGAATACTTGGGGGCTACAAACAAGGAAATGGAATTGTCTGTAGTTGTTGTGACACTGAGGTAAAATTGTTGGCCTGATGCCTACATACCACTTAAGTTCTAGGATCCCTTCCTTCATGTGTGTCACATTTATGAGATTAATTTATTTGTGCGCAGATTAGTCCTTCACAGTTTGAAGCTCATGCTGGATGGTCTGCTAGACGTCAACCGTGAGTAGACTCTAAAAAACTTGTCATTGGATTGGTCTTTGTTATTATAATATGATGAGTTAACATTTTTCTGTTGTTTATTTCCAGATATCGGAACATCTATACTTCTAGTGGATTGACACTTCATGATATAGCCTTGTCATTGGCAAATGGACAAAATCTGGCCACTGGCAGCAGTGATGATATGTGTACTGTATGTGGAGATAGAGGGGATCTGATTATTTGTGATGGATGCCCTCGGGCTTTTCATGGAGGTAGATATACTTTGTACTGTTATGGTTGATGCTTTATTTATTTTTTACATTCCATACTTTTTGGTTTCATCTTTATATTGCACCATAGGGATATCTAATTTGTTTATAAGTTGAAGTTCTTAGAATTTTATTGCACCATTGTAGTGATTATACACCAAAACTAGAATAAAAAATAACCTTATTTTGTTTTTATTGAAACGATCAAAAGTGAAACATCGCACATAGAGCATGTAACAGTTTGGTTGTGTGACCCTATAGTTGAGCCAGTGACCTGGCTGTTGATTAGTTTTACACGTCAGTGTGGGTGTCATAGCTTTTCTTAGAAGGTCCATTTGGTTGCATGACCCTATGGTCCCTATAGTTGAACAAATGAGTTGTTTTTTGATTGGTTATGCTTTGATGTGGGTCTGATAACTATTCTTTGAAGAGCACTGCTGGCTGTAATTTATCCTTTATTTTTAGTAGTCAATTGATGATTGGCAAGCTGGTTAGATCAATTTATTGTTTTCGTATTACCTGACCTGAAAGAGTTAAATAGCAAATGCTATGCTTAAAATTTATGTTTATAAATTGTTATAGTTGTGTATCCAACTTATGGGTAATGTTTTATCTGATATTAGTTTTTGTTTCTGGCCTTCAGTGATATAAAATGTTTCTCTTATTAATGTGTAACTCTCCTTTTTCTTTTTTCTTTTTTGGGTCCCATTGTGGCTTTTTGCAGTTTGTTTGGATCTACAATGTGCCCCTAAAGGCGATTGGCACTGTCCTTATTGTACAGATCAATGTGGTTCGGGTAAAAAATGTGCAGGAGATTCCTCAAACATGGGAAAATCTATTATAATTCGTTTGAGACGAGTTGTTAAAGCACCAGAAACTGAAATATGTGGTGGTTGTGCTATTTGCAGGTTGGTTGCTATAAATGTAGCCATTCAATTGAATGTTGGTTAATTTTTTCTTCTTGTAATCTATGAAAATGATTACATTTTCTTTAATTTATTTTGTATAGTGCTATTATCTACGGGTGCAACTTGGGCTGGTTTGATCAGGTGAGAGGTTCCTGAAGTCGAGTCCGAGTTGTGCTAAAAGTTGCCCAAGCCCGACTTGCAATCCGAACTTGTTTGCCCAAGTCCAACCTGAGCATAATAAATTGAACTTGGGATGGGTCTGAACGAACTACCCACAAATTTGAGTTTTTTTTTTTGGCAGCTAGGCTGATTAATTTGTTAAAGTTAGACCGTATTAACATTTTTTTGGGGGTAAAGTCATTAATAACATCAAAACAAATAATTTATATGATGAGAGAGAGAGACAGAGAGATGGATGAGAATTGAAGAACTGATGTGCCGCTGTCTTTGCCATTTCTGACTGAGAGATTGAAAGCATAGGGTTTTGTGTTATATGACTTGAATGTATGATTGTTGTTTTTGGTGGTAAATAAGCTAACTTTATTGAAAAAGCATCAATAAACTTGTATATATGATATATAGTGAGTATGATGTAATGGTCCATAAAATTTTAACATCATTTAATAGCTAATAATTTATATGTATTTGAAATATATAATTCAGGCATTGGGTTGCCCAGTTTCTTTACCCAAGCCCTGTCCGAATTTAATTTGGGCTTATGAATTTCTGTCCAAGCTCGCACTGAATTCAAAAATATGTTTCCGAAGACTTAAAAAAATTTGGGTTGGACTCGGGTTGAGCCCACCCAAGTTGCACCCCTATTGTTATCCTCAGAAATCTATTTGCAGTTTTATGTGTTTGATGTCCTCCTTTGCGAGGCTTTTTCCCATGGCTTCATTGATTTGTAAATATATACAGATTTACATAATGTAAAGTCTAGTTTATCAAGATTAGTTTTTCGTGTAGGTGATGTCTGCTGGGGATTAATTTCATTTCTGGTCCATTTTATTGTTGTCTGTTCATTTAGACTCACATTCATGGTTTTCAACTCAGCTCAAAACATGCTTGGATTGGCAAAGGCCAGCAATTACTGTCTTTTTCTCCTTGAATTTTCTTGCATTTTTGTATTCAATTATTTTGTTGTCTGGAGTTTCTTTTCTTGAGCACTGCTGTTACAAAGACTCAACCTTACTGGTTTCAAGGTCACAAGCTTATAAGACCTTGTAGATATTGAATATGATGATGAAGCAATAATGAAGATTTGGACATAATGGAGATGAAGCACAATAATAGTAGAAGTGAAACAATGAGGTCGAATTAGTTATAACGACTCAAGAGTTATAGCAGTTTAGTAACCACTTAATGGAAAGAGTACGAATGGAGAAGATTTGGTTAATGAGTTCGCTGGAGGATGAAATGCATCAGCATATGGGTTCATGGAAACAATGGGACTTATTTTGTTAGTGACAAAATTTTGTGCTGTGTATAGCATGAAATATTCTCATTTATTTTGGGGATTTGGAGTTACTCTGCAAGTTTATAGTGAAAGAGCTTCCTAGCCCTCAAAACCTGTGGACGGCCCGTAGAATATAGTGATGTTTCTTTTCAGTTATTTGAAAATATTGGTTTCTCATCATTGTTGTCAAATTATCATATACTGTAATACTACAATGTTCACTTCTGTACGTCTTAGTAACACCGATCTTCTTTGTTACATTTACAGGGCTCATGATTTTAGTGTTACAAAATTTGATGAACGGACTGTTATGATCTGTGACCAAGTAAGGCTTGCATTTTTTTGTCCATATGTGCTTTCTTTCTTATTGTCTTAATCTAAATGTTTATTCTTGCTTAGTGTGAAAAGGAGTACCATGTTGCTTGCTTGCGGGAAAGTGGGCGATGCGATTTAAAAGTAAGTTTCTGAATCTTTTTATGCTTTTGACATATATATAAAATTATTTATGCAGTGACTTAGTATCTCATTGCTCACATTTCATGCAGGAACTGCCCAAGGGTAAATGGTTTTGTTGTAATGACTGTGATAGGATCCATGTGGCACTACAGAATTTAGTTTTAGGTGGATCGGAGATGATTCCGGCTTCAGTTTCAAATGCTATAAACATGAAGCATGTAGAGAAAGGATTTGCTGATGGAGCTGCAAATGATGTTCAGTGGCGGATTTCAAGTGGGAAAAGTCGTTATTCAAAACATCTGCGACTACTACCGAGGGCTGCTGCAATTTTTAGAGTGAGTTTTTGCTAATTCCATGTAGAATTTTTCAGCCAGCTATGACCAACTGTAAAATGTGATTTGAAAGTTGTTAAAATCTGTCTGATTTACTTTCTTATCTTGTCCATCTAGATTTTGGTTGCTTGTCTTCATAAGTTTTTCGTCTAGTACCCTTTTATTTGTATTTATATAATCTCAAATTTTCATTCCATAACAGTTGTTTGACTTGTATGATGCACAGAAATCATATTTACTAAAAGGAGTGTTTGGAAGAAATGTCCGGCTTTAATGATTTTCAATCATATTTACTTGGATAATGTAGCTGCTTTTTCCTTTTGTCTTAAATTTATTTACGGATGATAGTAAGCTAGGTTGTTGACTAGATGTTTATTTTCAATCTGAGAATAGACAGGGATGGGTCAGAAAGATTTCTGTTTTTCTCATTTACCCGCTTTTTCTGCATGTCGAAACTCTCATTTGTTGTATCCCACTCTTTTTATAATTGGACTGCATATTCAAGCTTTTCTTTTACCAGACAAGGTTTGGATATACCCCTGTAATTTTTTGTGACAAGTATAGTTTGCATTGATGCAGCAACTAAAAGTGAGCCCTGTCATTCTGTTGACATTGTTTCTGTTCAATGCAAAGTTATTTTGAAATTTAGTCCTTTTCGTTGTCTGCCTAAAGAAATACAAAGTCACCAGTATATGACTTCTTGTTTAACGATAATGAGTGTGATTCTTGGAAAGTTTCATCTTATTTTTAATGCCCATGCATAGGGTAGTAGATTGACGTGTACAGTTTCACATGGGTAGTCTCCAATTGGTTAAGAAACTGTTTGCTTCAGGAAAAGGCTAACCATGCTCTCAGGCACAGAAAGCTGGGCAAACATATCTATAAAATTAACATGGTGTGAAATGAGATATTGATATGGTCGCATGGCAAGACTAGAGCGTACAAAATCAGACACGAGCACATTCTTGAGATGATGAAAGATGAAAGTAGCCCAGTTTGGGATGATATTGAAAAGAACTGAGTAAGATGGTTTGATCATCTGCAATTAAAACCAATAACTATACCTGTGAGGAAGTGTGGCACTGTACTATTTGAGGGAAATGCTGAATGGAAGGGGAACTGGGAAGATCAAAGTTAATGTTGGTTTAAGGGAAAACATGGTAGCATGTGATTTTAGTGGGATTTGAACTCAGGACGTCCGGATTTACGAACGCATCCCAAAAATTCCTCCCCTCACCAGCTGAGCTACCCTTCCGGGTTCCCAAACTCTAACCATCAAAACTACAAAATTATTTTTAATTTCAAATTTTAAAAACTCTTTCAAAAATTTATCTTTCAAAATTAATTCAAGCGTAGCGAACGAGTTTTAATTATCAAGACAAAACTCATTATATCTCAATAAACGTGAAAATATCACAACCACATCCTCAAAATATCACACGTAAGCCAAATGCGGCTGACAATTTTAATTATGAAGACATATCACAACCACATCTTCAAAGTATTACATTTAAATCAAACGCAGCCAACGACTGCTCCATGACCCTTGACATGGTAGAATGATGAAACAGATTCATCTAGCTGACTCGAACTAGTTGGGATAGGGTTCATTGGGTGGACATATTTCATGGATGTGAATCATTGGTCTTTGCTTACTGCTGTTTCATGTTGCTTCTTCTGGAACAATTTTGTTTATGATGTTTGTATTTGAAGAGGAGCATGATGTTAGAGTAAAAGTTGTGAACTTGATTAATTGACGTGCTAGAAGAAACGGACCACTTCGAGGCATTTAGATAATTTTATTTCTCTATGCTTTTTTCTTAGATGGACTTTTATCGAAGAATGGTCTGGTTCCAGACTTTTTCTTTTTCTGTCTCTCTTTCTCTTTTGCTAGACATTTTAATTTGGACGGCAGTTGTATGAAGATATAACTCTTTTGCTATCCTATACTGTCTTTTATTTTATTTTATTTTTTTGGGTTAAACCTAATTACATGTCCCATCTTCGGCAGGAATGTTTTGATCCTATTGTTGCAAAATCTGGTCGGGATCTTATACCTGTCATGGTCTATGGGTAAGGCATCATCATCACTCATTGTATTTATTGTAGCTCTTCATCTCAAGGGTATATCTATCAAAACTTAAGCCATGTAGAAGATAGTTAAGCCCTTTGGCAAATAAGCTTCTTTCAGGAGTGATGATGTATATGAGTAGGCCTGTAAATGATTCGGATCGGATCTATCAAGATCTGAATCTGATCCGATTAAGACAAAAAGAATCCGGTATGAACTCGTTTATCCGATATCTAATTATAGATCACCCAAATCCGAATCCGATAATTTCGGATATCCAATCCTATCCATTTATTTATTTATTGAGCTACAATTTTATATATATATATATATATATTTTTTTTCAATTTGTGTTTTCTTCATTCAAATTGAGAATAATTGGATCAGATTTTTGCATATCCAATCTGTTGAATAATTGGATTAAACTTATTTGGATTATTGGATTACCGGGTCACTTTTTTGTAAATGGATTTGGATTTTCGGGTCGGGCTTGGGCTCGGGTTCGGATTAAATCAAACCCATTGTCAGCCCTAATGTATGCTTTATTCAGTACTGGAGATACCTAATCATATAGCAAATGCTGGATGCAAAGTTTCTTCATCTCCCTATTTTAACGCATTGATGTCAAACAAGGTAAAGGACTTAATCAGTTAACAAGTTGTCATAAGAAATACATTTTTTGAGAGGAAAAAAAGGAGCTTTGTGCTCATGAAATCAGACAAACCTTTTTTTTTTTGGGCCTTTGATTGTTGAACTCACATGATGTGTTTGATGTGCTTTTCATGATTGACCATATGGTTAAATCTGGAGCAAGCAAGGATTGGCCACAATTAATAAAATTTGGGAAGTGAAAAATAAGGGGAAAGAAGGTTCTATGTGGGTGGATTGTTTTCTTCAGTAGTTATAAGAGCTGATTCACAAAATAGTGATTAGTTGTGGAGCATAGGATTATAAGGTTATACAAATATGCAGTTTTGATAGGTACTCAATTTTTTAACTCGTTTTAAGATTATTCTATTTCATCACTGGGGATCTGATTTTGCCAGTAAGATGAATAGATGATCAACATTAAGATACCAATTCAGATCATGGAACTGTTGTTTAAGTGGATTAACTGTGTTTAGGATTATATGTTTGTTTCACTGGACTAATAATGTATAGGATTCTATGTATAATAACATCACCCATATTTAGTTACTATTGTTTATTATTTCATTGATTGCTGTTGTACAAATACTGTATTGTTGCTGTTGACCTGAGCTAACTGGCGGAAAAAACCTTTGCTGTTGACATATTGATAACAATTTGTTGTCATTTTGCTCCTATGCCCTCTTTTGTTGTTAAATGTCCATGATATCTTCATGTCTTTGGTTAATCTACCAAGCCTACTAAAAATGCAATATCTTGTACTTTTGCAGGGGAAATATTTATGGGCAAGAATTCGGTGGAATGTATTGTATCGTTTTAATTGTGAAGTAAGCTTCCCCCCTTTAAAGTTGCTTTGTGCGTTTTATTAATTTTACCTTTTTATTTTATTCCACTGTTTTGTTATTAGTTTTATATTCTAATATTGTTTTTAATCATTGCATGCTTAAATGCATGTGCAGGTCAGTTGTTGTATCTGCTGGCCTTCTGAGGATTTTTGGACGAGAGGTTGCTGAGCTTCCTCTGGTGGCTACGAGTAGAGAACATCAAGGAAAAGTAAGTGTGTTGATGCTGAGCATATAAGTCCTTCATCTAGCTGTTTGTGTTAGCGAGGTTTTCTTGTCTATACTTTTTCTTTAGTTTTATAGATATATAATTTTCTTTTTATTTATATATTTATTCATTAAAGGGTCTGTGCAACTGGAATTATTCCTTGCTTTTGTTCCCATCTTTGAGATAGTATATCCCTTGAGCCTCACAAAGTTACTTTGATATCTTTTTATCTTTAGGGTTATTTCCTGGCACTATTTTCGTGTATTGAGAGGCTATTGTATTCGCTGAATGTCGAAAACATCGTGCTTCCTGCTGCTGAGGAAGCTGAATCAATCTGGAAAAATAAGTTAGGCTTCAGAAAGATGAGCCATGAACGGGTAAGGGCACTTCTACAACTTAAATGTGTCAAAGTTAGTTTCTCTTGGCATTCATCTCAAACTCATAAAATCTTGGTTCTATGTGAGATTGAAAACCACTGAAAGCAAAATAGAAGTGAATTCTAAGCTGCACTGGAAAACATTAGTTACTTTCATCAATTCATTGACAATGACAATAAACTTTGGGGCTACGACCATTCATTTCCATTGTATAATTGGCTAAGAGCTGGACAAAGATTTTGTGGTTTCAGATGACGTAGGATAGTTATAAATGTTATTGATAAATCGCATCCTGTTAATTACCAAGCCTTTTCTTTCTCTCTTCACATTGTTTGGAATTCTTTCCTTGCACTCTGACAACCTTTTGACACAACTGCTTCAACTCTGGAATTAATGATCGATTCTCTACAGTTCTATACATCTCATGAGGAGGTACCTAACATGTAGCATGTTGGTTAATAACGGAAACTCCATAGAGTGAAATTTTTTTGAACTTTTTAAAGATCATGGCATAGAACCAGAGAGAGACAATCCTAAAAACTTGTGGAAACCTTGTCAAAACAATTCTACTCAACAAAGAAAATCAAATCTTATCACTAAAGCCATTAAAAGTTGTTAAAAAACAGAAGAAAATACAACAACATTAAATCAAAGGTTGTTCCATGATTTCAAATTGATTTAGTGTAGTCTTCATAATAATTTTGTTAAACATGTGGTGGCCAAATATAGCATGCTACCTGAGAAGATACACGGGAGATAAAGAAAAAAAGAGAAACCCAGGGAGAAAGACAGAGGAGAAAAATTTTCAGGGAAGGATATGGGCGAGTGTAATGAGAATGGGCCTGAAGTTCATATAACTGTGGGGACATGATTTTGTTGAGCTTTAAAATGGCTAGAGATGAAAGAACACTAGCAGCATCTCATGGTTGATTTTCAGCATAGTGTTTATTTATAAAAATGAAAATGATATTTTCCATTCTTTATATTTTTTTTTGCCTTAATCGTTTGATTTCTTGTCTGGAAAAGGGCCTGTTACAGAAATGGTTACTTTGTAGGCCCAATTGAGTATTGACTTTAGTACTGCTTCTTTGTGTCCCATATTTACATTGGCAACCAGTGAATAAGTACTAACAATTATAAATATGTTGTCCGGAGCAGTTTTTGGATTATACGAGGCGCTTCCAGCTGACGATTTTTAAGGGGACGTCAATGTTAGAGAAGGAGGTGCAGCAGACGGTAGATTAGCAACGACCCGTGTTTCCTAAATATAATTCAGCTAGAAATGCAGGAATTTTTTTTTTTTTCCTTCTTGTAATATTGCTGTTATTTTCTTTGGTCAGTAGCCAGCAATCTGATTGAGGGTTTCTTTTTGTTCATGTAAAAACTAAAAAGGGGAGGGAAAAGGTATATGTGACAAGCAACAGCGCATGCTGACATTTTAATATGCATGCATGAGGCTCAGTTTTTTTTTTTTGTGGTTAAAATCTTTTATTTCTGCGTTTTGTTGTTATAGGTTTCTTTGTGTAAACAGAAATATTTTCGAATGAAAAAAAAAAGTAGTATCTTGAGTGAAGGACGATATTTAGCATTTCTTTTATGCGTATGCCTACGTGTCTAGAATGAATGCTTTGCTAGGCTTTGGAAGTTGTTATGCCAAACATTGGCAGCTTCATTCAGGTGACTGCAATTTCATTTCCTAATATTATTGTTTGGTTTGAGTTTGGTGGTGGTTCTGTGTTGCTCTTGATAGTAGTATTTTGTTGTTTGCTTTAAGTTTGGATGCTGTTTGTGGTTTGCTCTTGATAGAGAAACAAACATGTCTGTGTGCCTTGGGTAGGAGGGTTATCAGGACTCAGACAATTTGAAACAAGGCCTTCTATATATATGTAATTACAATTTTATTTGATTTTTTTGCAAGTACTTAAACAGGTTATTATTTTTTTATCAACAATGATTCATCCCCCCTTTTTCCATCACCCCCTTTGACCCCCTCTCTCTCTCATTGGTTGCTTTTTCTTTTTCTTTTTCTTTTTTTTCCTGCTCCTCCAATCACCCCCTGACACATGGCAAAGGGGGTGAGGGGGTGACCCCCAAAAGGGGGTCTCAAGTATTATTCATTATTTGCTAATTCTCACATAAATTTTGTTTCCATATTTAATCGCTAAAGTTATATAATAAATTTACTTACATAGATCATGAGGAATTTTTAAAAGATCCAATTTACAAACATCACCCGATAAAATAAATAAAATCAAAAGTTATAATATCAAATAAAAATGGAATCAATTATAGTAAAGTATTAGTTAAACATTAATTGGATGTTACCATGGAGTATGCAATGCTAATTGTGAGCATGGTTAATTTCGACTTGGATAGCATTTGGATTTAAGATTTTATAAAATTTTGAATGGGTTATAATTTTGACTAGAAAATCATATAAAATCACATTAAAATTCCTATTCTATAATTTATTTATTTTTAACTTCTTCTTTTTATATATGTATGGGTAAATATATCAAAAATTTGACTTCAAACTCTCTACACAAGGGAAAAATTTTATTTGAAAATTTGAGAACAATCTAAAAGCCTTTCATATTTATAGAAGAAGATGTTTTCAAATTATTTGAATTAAGATAATTGGAGAGGGAGTTGAAAAATTTTAGTTTCTCAATAAAATTAAAATTAGTGAATTCAATTTAAAAGCGGAAGAATGGGAAAATTAATTTCATTCTTAAATCAACAATTTATGTTAGTAAGAAAAAGATTAATAATATAATATTTATCATTTGCTTTTATAAGTTTAATGATTGTTAAATGTATATCATTACCAATATAAAATATACTAAGCCATGTATTCTTTTTCAAAAATGTTTCATGCCCCCTTTGCTCCCCACCCCCTTTGACCCCCTCTCTTTCTCATTAGTTACATTTTCTTTTTCCTTTTTCTTTTTTTTCTGCTCCTCCAATCACCACCCGCCACGTGTGTGTGGGGGTTGTGGGGTGGTGATTGGAGGGGGTCTCTATCATGACTCTTATATATATACGCATGCTAAAATTGATTATAACTACATAATAATTTGTTATTTAAGTATCATTTATTTTGACGTAAAATATTTTTAAAAATATTTTTTTAAAACTTTTTACTATTTGGTTAAAAAAATATAAGTAAAACATTTTTCGTCATAGTTTTTAAAATGATTTACTATCATAATTTGAAAAATTATATTTTTACATAAAATTCAAACAAAATATTTGACAAAAATGATGTGGTAATATCATTATTATAAATAAATTTATTCTTAATGATGTTTTGTTTGAAATAACAAGTCCACAATGAGTCATAACATTATGTATGAATTTTTTATTTGTATAGTATTACTCTCATAATTTTTGTAAATTAATTTTTAAGAAGTTCACTTTCAGTTTGACTCTTTCAGCACACTAATCTTTCCTAAGGCTGAGTAAGGAAATTGAAAAAATCTACAAATTGAACCAGTGGACCAATTCGGTTTGGTTTGGTTATTTTTAATTTGTGATTCGGTCTTGATTTAAAAAATTGGAGAATCAATCTCCGCGGATTGGTTCTGAACTTAGGTCTAGGATTTCGCATTTGAACTGCACTAGACCAGTATAACTTAAACCATATATGTTTATTTGTTAAATATTATGTTAGTTAAGTTAATGGTAGAATAATATACATGTTTTTATGTTTTGAAAATTTATGTTTTAAAAAATCATGACAGATTAATATTGAACAATATTTGTTTAATATTTTTTTTTTTTGCGTAACTAGTGAATATTATGAAAGTAGTTTGTTTGATGGATATATTATTATTTTTAAAATTTATGATAAGTTGACTTCTTTTTGTTTTGTTTTGTTTTGAAAATGCTATATATTTATTTATTTATTATTTTTTTTGTGAAGTGAAATCGTGATTCCAAACCAAATCAAACCGTATTTAAATAGTTTGGTTTGGATTAATTCCATGATTTTAATGATTTGATTTGATTCTATTTTTTATGAAATTGGTTCTCATTTTCTAATTTCATTCCAAACCGATCTAAACCGGACCCCTAATCTTTTCATAGGTGAAATGGTAATTTTTTATTTACTTATGCACAATGCATATAATAAAAAAAAAAAAATTTATTTCAACTATCAATCAAATATCAAAAATTTTAAGGAATGGTTTGGGAAGTGGCTCATTGGGCTTTTTTGGCTCAATGAGCCACAAAAGACAAAATAGTAATTTTGAGCCACAAAAGACAAAAAATCACATCAAACCCATAATCATTACACTCTTCTCTCACAAAAAAAGTCAAAAAAGCCAAAAAACCAAAAAGCCCTTCCCAAACCAAGCTTTTGAGCCCAGGCTCATATAGCCAAAAGAGCCAAAAAGCCAAAGAGCCAACCCACTTCCCAAACGGAGGCTTAGTAAAACATCTTTCTCTAACTTTGTGTAATAGGAGAGGTCTAAAATATTTTTTTTATTAGCTAAAGTTCCTCGACATTTTCACAGAGAAAATTTGACTCAGAGAAATTTTGTCCAACTTAGAGAAATTTCACTCAACTCAGAAAAAATTTGTCTAAATTTCACTCGACTTAGAGAAATTTCGGCCCCTGTGAAAATTAACATTTCTCTGAGTCGGACAAAATTTCTTTGAATCGAATTTTCTCTGTAAAAATATTGAAGAATCTTCACTATTATGAAAATATTATATATCATATATCTTATAAAATCTTAATATTAAGAATCTTAAAAAAAATTCCCAATTTTTAATTTAATTTTGGGAAAATTATATGAAATATTTTAAATCAAAACAAATAAAGCCTTATTGAATGGTTTGTATTGATTTTTTTTTTTTTTTGGTTTTAATTTTTATAAATATATTATTTTAATAACGGCATGGAGATGAGAATTTTAGGGCATTAAAATTGTGTTGGTAGGATTAGGTCTGATAAACCTCTCTAAACCCCCCAAAAGCCATCCATTTTTCGTTGCAGTTGTGAATCGATGGCATTTGCCTCTTCTCTTCGCCGCGTTCTCAAGCCTTCGTCGATTCTTCAATCACAGTTCACTTCGATTCGTTTAAATTCAACCCTCACCTCTCCAAAGCTGTTCGTTAGCGGTACCTCTCTCTCTCTCTCTAAATATATGTATTCAATTTAGGGTAATTCAACCCTTTAAAAAGTTATACTCTACGAACCCTAATTATGTAATTTTCTTCGATCAATTTTTTTTAATTATTATTATTTTAGTTACGGTGCATATATTTTTTTTTTAGTTATATCACATACTATTATAACATTACTTTTTTTGATTATGACTTAAAAAATTGAAATTATGCCATTCTGGATATAAAGGTGTGCACCATAGTGTTCCCTTAAATTTTACCCTCGCTATTCATACTCTGTAATCTTATTCTGATCTGAGGAGGTGTGTCGATGAGTTTTCCCATTTCTGTATAAAATGACAGGCTTAAATTTGATTTATTTATGAATGTGTTTTTTTGTTTTTGTTTATATATAGGGTTATTCACATTAAGACCCTAAACTATTGAGAAGTATCATTTTGATCCGCACAAATAGCCCTTAAATTATTGAGAAGTATTACTTTGTCTTTTAAATTATAAAAGTATACAAATGTCCTTTAATGAAAAATGTACAAATTGAACTGTTAACAAACTGGTCAAAGTGAAACATTCTAATAATTTAAGAGGTCTTTCTGTATGTTTTTTATAGTTTAAGGAACAAAGTGATATTTCTCAATAGTTTAGGTGTCTCTGTGTAAATAATCCTTATATATATTTATATTATACTAGTGCAAATGCGATGTATTCGTATTTTTATATTTAAATTATTGGGTAGTTTGATGATTGAAAAAAATTGATTAGCATTCCATGAATGAGAAAAAATGTGACAATTACGGATGGAAAAGGGTGATAATTATTGGGTAGAAAGGGCATTCTTGGAAAAAAGTAAAAAAACATGGTAGCATTGGTA
Source organism: Camellia granthamiana (assembly GCA_036172215.1). NCBI lineage: Eukaryota > Viridiplantae > Streptophyta > Magnoliopsida > Ericales > Theaceae > Camellia > Camellia granthamiana. Next base: position 42,253,989 of record CM069912.1, read on the forward strand.
CCAACTCAAGTGTACGCTTTATATAATAGAAACTCAAATAAAAAAAGAAGCTAAAAGCATTCATTGCCTAGTTTTTTTTTTTCTTCTTCTTCTCTCATCATTCAATTTATTTATGTTTCATAAGATGTAAGCAGAAGTTATACTATACCAAATACACTGTCACAAATTTCCAAAATTTAAAAGAAAAATCCATGTCGTCCCAATAAATTGCATCAAACAAACCCTTGAAAAGGTTGTGTTCGATTCCCAATTCCATGACCTTTTGAAAAAGATGTTGAATTCTCATGGCAGATAGATATGCATGGTTTAAAATAGAATTTGTTCTAAATTTGTGCATTTGACCGAAATAACTCGCAAATTTGAACCAAATTTGTTCAAAATTCGTGAATCCATGCTCTGGCTTGCGGTTGCCATTTCAAATACATGAATTAGGTTACCTAGCTAGGAAATAGGCTTGCTTTTGATAATTCTAGTACATGTTTTTTATTTTTTATTTATTTTTGTTTGTTTATAATGGAATCAATGTATGCATTGTAAATTCGTAACTAAGAAATTGTAGCAGCATGTCTGGAACTCCAACATAGTAGGCTATTTTCTTTGGTGTTTGTTTAGATTTTCAAATGTTACTTGGAATTAGGATTATTTTGGTATGAGAAATGGGAACGGGAATGTGCTATACAACATAAATGTGCTATGATAGGAATAGCCTGTATAGATCACACTAGAAGTTATTTAAGTACTTCCAAACATTAGATCAATTTTTGTTAACAATCAAACACCTAATAAAACATACTGTTATTCTAGCAGCATTGTGACTTCTATTTCACATTTGTCAACCAAAACTCCATTCTCTCTAGAGCCCAATTCAATTCAATTGTATCTAGATTTTTTTCCTCCTAAGATAAACATTTACGAAATAATTAGGAAATTTTTTTTGGATTGCTAAATTCACCATTTTGTAGTGAAAAAGTTCAGGGAAATAGGTCTTAACTAAGAAGATTAAGCTGTTGATGATGAATTTGGTCACAATTGTGGGTAGATAGAGAATGGATAGTTGGCAAGTGGCCAAGAACTCCTAGACCTGTGTGAGTTAGTCTGCTTTGAGGCTCACTATCACATGGAATATTGGAAGGAGAGGCTGCAGTTCTGCAGCTATGAGTTCTTGCCCCAAGGTCACCACCACTCTTTATAACTATATGAAAGGAGGGGAAATCAATATATATTTTGTGATGAAGTATTTATCTTATCAAGTAACAAAGTTATGCAAAGAAAGGATATGCCAGGTGTTCCCTGGAGTTCCCTCTTGCACCAAACAAAGACATATTACTATTTTCTGTTTAGAAACCAGATGCAATATATATTGATTATTGAATAAATAAACTATACTTGCAAAATAATTAATAAATGCTTTGATGGTTTAGAGGTGATAGTGCATTTCTTGTGGTGATCTTTTCTAAGTTGAAATAATAATAAAAAAGAAGCTAAAAGCATTCATTCCCCAACTGTCCCCCCCACCACAGTACATCAAACACACTAGCATAGATTCCCAAAATGAAATTAAAAAAAAAAATTAATCTATGGCAGCTTGAATAAATTGCACCAACCATGCCTTTCATAGGTTGCATGTTTGATTCCAAGTGCAATGACCTTTTGAAGATGTTGAATTCTCGTGGCAATCTGTTAGATGTGTGGCTTAAAATAGAATTTGTTTTAAATTTGCGGATTTGACCAAAATAACCCATGGTTGATCCAAATTTATTCAAAATTCGTGAATTTGGAATGCGGTTTTCCATTTTAAACCAATGGTTTAGGTTACCTAGCTATGAACTAGGCTTCTTTTTTTTTTTGGGTGGATAACTAGGCTTGTTTTTTTTGATACTAGTAGATGTTTTTCTGTTTATAATGGAATCAGTGAGTGTCATAAATTCATAATAAAAAAATTGTAGTAGCATGCCTGAAACTCTAATCTGGCAGGTTCTTTTCTTTAGTGTTGGTTTAGTTTTTCCAATGCTACTTGGAATGTGAATTACTTCAGTATGAGAAATGGGAATGGGAACACGATACACAACATGAATGTGCTATAATAGGAATTCTTGTTTATAGCACACAGTCTTAGAATCTGTTTAAGTACTTCCTAACATTAGACCAATTTTGTTTTGATAAATAAAACATTAGACCAATTTTTTGTTAATGATCAAACATTTAATGAAACATAGACTGTTATTTTTTGGACCATTATAACTATTTTTTACATTTGTTCAACCAAAACTCCACATTCTCTAGAATTTAATTCAATTGTATTTGGATATGTTTCCTCCTAAAGTAAAATTTTACAACATAAATAGGAAATATTTTGAGATTGCTAAATTCACCATTTTGTAATGAAAAAGTTGAAGGAAATAGGTCAAGTAGATTAAGCTGTTGACGATGAATCTGGTCGCAATTGTGGGTAGATAGGGAACGGGAAAGATAGTGTGGCAAGTGGCCAAGAACACTGCTAGACCTGTCTGAGTTAGCTTCCTCCGAGGTTCACTGTCACTCACATGGAATCTTGGAAGGAGAGGCTGTAATTGAACAACCATGAGTTCTTTTGACTGTATATGCCACCCCTCATCCAACCCACTATTCTGACCAGGTTCAATGTCTATTGCAGTATTCCTTAGATGTCTCACCTCTCAATGTCCCTCAGTATAAATACTGGGATAAAGCATTTATCTTAACAAGCAAGAAAGACATGCAAAGAAAGGATATGCCAGGTGTACCCTGGAGTTACCTCTTGCACTTCAGCGAGGTCTCTTGGAGCCTCTTTAGTTATTGGTAACTTGTAATCACTGAAGTGTTTGGTTGAACTCTGGTTGCCATTTGACACATGATTAATATCAAAAGATTGGTTATCATTTCAGCCTCTTGCTATCGAAATTGTAAATCCAACTAATAATGCTGCCTGTTTGAGGCACACTTAGGTTGAAGCTATTTTTTGGTAACCTGATAAAGTTTTACTAATATGGTTTTTGTCTACTTGTATGAAATCTCCAAAGATTTACTTACAACTTAGTTGCATTTCATGTGCAAAAGAAAAAAAAAAAAAAAAAAGGAGAAGAAAAACCACACCGACAAATACACACAAAAAAGTAGAAGATGAGAGAAAAAAAGAAATGTATTGTATGAATGGTTTATTGCTAATAATTCTTTCAAGTACAGTCTGATAGCCGAAGAATATGTAGAAGCTTGGTGATTCTACAAATAGCTAGAAATGGCCATTGTGTCTGACGTTGAATGGATTTGAAAGTCTGGAAATGTTAGATAGAAATGGTCACTGTGTCTGTTTGTATCTTATGCGTTTTCTTTCTTTTGTTTTGTTTTTTTCTTCTTTTTGAAGAATAATTGACTCTTTGCTCTACAGGCCTCTCAAGGTTAACAACAGATGAAAAGCTTAGAGAAGCATTTTCGGCGTTTGGTCAACTTCTTGAAGGTAACCATGACTATTTCTAGCTTTTATTAGTGTTTTATTTCAGTCTCGCTTCGTTGGAGCTTCAGCATTAATCCTGATCTACAACTGATAAGAAGAATAACAAGAACAACAATGATGAAGATGATGATGATAATACATAATGAATGGAAGTGTTTCTCATGTTCAAACCTTATTCCTAAGTAATTGAAATGACTGAAATGTCCTAACCATATCCTTTTCCAACATCCCCACTACTCGTTATGAATTTAAGATACTTTGTCCTAACCTCCCTATGACGGTTCATTTTCTTGGAAGTGAAACTTACTGCGTGCGTGTGCGTGTGTGTGTGTGTGTGTGTGTGTGTGTGTGTGTGTGTGTGTGTGAGAGAGAGAGAGAGAGAGAGAGGCCATTCTTACGTGTAACTGTAATCCTTTTGTGGTCTTTCTCTTACCTTCATTTGCAAATTTGTCGTCCTTCAAAACCTGTTTGAATCAATTGGTATTTCGGATATTTCTATTATGTTTTTCATGGAAAGTGGGATTTGGATGCTTTGAGGTTCATGTAAATTTATTTCTTCTTTATGTTGTTAAAAAACATGATTCTGCAAGTTAAAGAAGTTTGTTGCTTCCATCCAAGTAACATCAAGGGTTTCAAGGCAGATACAGCCCCAAGAATAAAGATTTGCTTTCATACAGTCTAAAGAAATGGTGTACCGATCAATATTGGCCATGATTTTATCCCCCCCTTTCTTTTTAAACATCAGGCATGATTTTACCTTTTCATACAAATCCAAATGGGGGCTCTATAGTTTTGTGTCTAAATGATAAAAATACAAGAAAATATGAAGGCTAGCAAGTCAGCTAATTAAGGATGAAGGGTGGGTTGAAATGTGAGTACTAGAGTGATAAATATAATAATAGTAGTAGTAATATTAAATTCTGATATATTGCCTTGATGATTTGCAGCAAAAGTTGTCGTAGATAGAGCCTCAGGAAGATCGAAAGGGTTTGCTTTTGTTACGTATGCATCCATAGAAGAGGCTGAGCAGGCGAGAAAGGACATGAATGCCAAGTTTTTGGATGGGTGGGTTATTTTTGTTGATCCTGCCAAGCCAAGAGAACCAAGACCTCCACCTCAACCCGAGTCACAACCTTCTGAAACAGGTTTCAGAGTGAACAAGACCATCGGTTGGTGTGGTTGATTGCTGAAGAGTTTTTGCTCGTGTCGTTGTGCTAGCCATTTGACGAAATTAGTCATGAGTGGTTTTGTTTCAAATCCATCTGGAATTGGTGTTCTTGGACGGACATTTCTCGATTTATAAGTGAAGAGGAAAATTAATTAAACCATTGTTTTGGGTACCATATGATTTTGAACTTATACTATTGCTATGCTAAATCCTTTGGTTGTTGTAGAATGGAACTTGTTACGTAAAATATTTTCTATGGAATATTTTTTTTTGGGTAGGAAATGTTTTCTTATGTTTGGTTGCGTTAGTGAAATTATTGTATTAGAGTTTGTGTTTGGTGGTGGAGGCGGCGACGGCAGTGATAGTATGGAGTTAGCGGTATACTTTTTAGAAGAGAATATTCTTTGTTCAAATTAATTTGTTTTTCATTTATCATGAAAATTTTCTTGTGGGCTTGTCATTTTGTTTTATCAATTCCATAAAATATGAAAAATATTTTTTAGAAAGATTTATATCGAAATAAACGGAGTACAAGGAGAAAAATGAGGTCAGATTTATATGCATAATTTCTCTATGAGAGTAGGCTATGATGGCTTTGGTACAATTTTTACTGAGAAACGTGAGAATGGTATAGAGGAGAGGTATGGTTCAACATGAATTTATGATCAGAGGTCAAGAGGTTTCCTTGATAAAAATGGAATAGATGAGCATATGTTCAGTAATTAGAGGTTGAATAATTTTATGTATCCCGCTTTAATTATTCCGAATTTATTTTGAAAGAAAGGGTTAATTACACTAATAGCCTTTATAGTTTGGGACTTGTGTCACTTTGGTCCCTGACTTTTTAATTGTGACACATTTGACCCTGAATTTTGAATCTTGATCCAAATAAGGACAATTGAAAATATTATTAGATTTTTCAAGGGTAAAATCGTCAATTTGATAAAATATAAACTAATTTGACAAAAATAAATATCAAAAAAATATTTTTAATTTTTTAAAAATTATTTTTATCTACCAATGATAAAATTATGTAAAATTAATAAAAATTACATGATTAATTTTTTAAGATTAATTTTACCTGATCATCATCCAAACACATAATAAAAATTAATTTGGTAAAAATAAATAAATAAATGTCTAAAAGATTTATCAATTTTATATAATTTTATTTTTAGCAGGTAGAAATAATTTTTAAAAATTTAAAAATATTTGTTTGACATTTATTTTTATCAAATTGATAATTTTACCCTTGAAAAATCTAATTATATATCCAGTTGTCCTTATTTGGAATAAGATTCAAATTCAGGATCAAATGTGTCACAATTGAAAAGTCAGAGACCAAAGTGACACAAGCCCCAAACTATAGGGACTATTTATATAATTTGCCCTGAAAGAAATTATGTGATTGAGATTAAATTTGTGTAATGTAGGATTGATCTATAGAATGAATTTGAACCGATAACAATTCTGAATAATTTTTAAATAGTTAAGTTTAGATTTATAACATTATTCTTGGAGGATTCATGGAAAGAGATTTTGGAATAATTAGTATTGTAAATGTTTTGGACTATTATCTATATTTTCTTTTCATCAAATGTTGACTTTGGTTAACAAAGCCAGCACTCGTAAAATTGATATATTGCACCATAACAAAAATAAATGGGTAAATTACAAATTTTAGATTTGTTGAAAATATGAATTGTTCTTTATAGTTTTGAAAATTATATTTTATTCTTTTAAATTTTCTAATCGCATAACAATTGACCTCTCTTATTAATAAATCATTAAGTTAAATAACAATTTTTTATGATGTCATAAATATATATCAATTAATAATTTTGATAATTTTATTGTTATATAATAGAGTAGTTAGAAATTTAATTTTTTTTGTTAATTTTATTAAATAAAAAATTATGATAAGAAAATATTTGTAATTTTTAAAATTACAAAAAATAGTTTATGTTTTATATAAATTTCAAAAGGTGTATTTATAATTTATTAAAAAATACCAATATTATGATGGATACGTTTAAAGAAAAGTATTTGGCACCAATATTTTGGTTGGTGACATTATTTTCCAACAATAAACTATGGGTAAGATGAAACCAAATAGC